>APFE031660642.1:128490-192062 GCA_000404065.3 Pinus taeda
CTAGGGACCTCATAACCACCCTGCCAATACACAAGTATGTTCCTATTTGCAATTAGAAAAATTACCCAAATTACAATCTATTTACTCCACTTCTAGGGACCTCGTAACCCCCCTGCCAATACACAAGTGTGTTCCTATTTGCAATTAGAAAAATTACCCAAATTACAATCTGTGAAAAATTACCCAAATTACAATCTATTTACTCCAGCATATGTTGGAAAGTTATAGAAGGATGACTAGTGCAATCAATCCATTCCTTTTAGCCCTGGATTTGTTTCAGTTTAAAACAGAAGTATAAAATATACTTGTCCAATGTCTATGCTTTAACCATTCACCTTAAGATGTTTTTACAATATAATTTCCTAAGTCTATTTAATATCTTCATTATCATAAAAACCAACCTATATCCATCTTAACTCCACATCTACCACTCTTACGGGGATGAAATCTATTTATCCCTCTGAGCACTTGGTAGACCCAGAATAAAGATGGATCTAAGATAGAATTCCCCCTTTAAATAGGCTACACTCAAAGTGAATACCATGGGTCAATACCATGTGCCATTTTGGTGAATACCATGAGTCAATACCATGTGCCATTTTTATTTCTATTAATACTAATATTAGGGTTAATAATGTTTTTTTGCATGGTATTAATATAAAAATAAAAAATAAAAAAATGTTGTATTTGTTTACCATACCTCTCGTTTATTTATATTTTTATTAATTTACCATACAATTCATAAATACAAGGTGACTTATGGAGTAAATATAAAAAAAAAAATGTTTTATTTGTTTACCATACCTCTAGCTTAGTTATATTTTTATTAATTTACCATACCTCTTTTACAAATATGGTATTTGGCCATAGGATTCACTTAAATAAAACCTATTCTTGAAAATGGGCGAATGGATTCACTTAAATAAAACCTATTCTTGAAAATGGGCGAATGGAAGGTTGTAACTCCTAATTTCAAGGGCTAAATTTACCTTTTTTACCCTCTCCCTTAATAAAAGGTGGGCTATTTGAGGTGATTTGTAAAAATGTACTATGATACAAAATATTCGCCCACTAAAAATTTAAAACCCCTTAATTTCGCCAAAGGGCGAACATTCGCCCCTAAAATCACCCCTAGAGTTCAAACAATCAAGTGCTCGACAATCTCTTAATGTTTTGAGAGTCTGAAAATGGCTTAAAAGAGAACTTTAGGTTTTCGCTTTTTCGTGATTTTCAAGAACACGAAAAGTGATAAAAGTCTTCTCACAACCAAAATGATCCATTTTTGTGTTGCAACATGTTCTGCACATTAAACTCAATAAATTATCATAATTGCTCAATATTAGGGTAAAAAACACTAAAAATTTGACTTTTTAAAAGTTCCTAAGCATAAAAATAATATTTTAATCACCCAGAAACTTACAAAAAGTTCAAAAAGTAACTTTATTTTTACCATTTGTTTGTGACCCAGTTGGAGAGCAGAAAGAGGGGTTTTTACCACCAAACTTCCGAGGTTGATTCCAACCAAACTGGTGGACGAAATCATGAACCGTTTCCTCTAGATAAGAGATCTCTTCAATATCTACATTTTCATCAATTAAATTTCAATTTTAGGCTTTCATTTATTTTTTTGGGGGGTTTCTATGTTTAAAAATCTGCCCTCGGGCCTACACGAGAACTCTTCATCGGGTCTTCATAGGCCGGTAACTTTTTGTGTATTGAGAAAAGCGGTCTGCGCGGAAACTCTTCCGAGTATCCACATAGTTGCATTTGGTTTACCAAAAATCGGTAGTGCAAGCGCCAAGGGTTTTGAAAATGCAAAAAAATTGTCCCAAAAAATCCCAAACTTGTTTCAAAAGTTGTTATAACTCCTTCTAAATGTCATTTTCAGGATAGTTGACCATTCAAAATGGAATGGAGGGAGAGAGAACATGACAATCAAGACGCAACAACTTTGGATGATCTAGCCACTTTGCAGGCTTTGAGAAATCGTGGCCTCTACCAATATTGGATTATTCTAGGGATGAAAGCTCCAGTAGAGCTCATGACATTGTTGGTGAGAACCTGGGATGTCCAGGGTCATTGTTTCGTGATCGGGGATCATCGTGTCACCATTGATGATGATGATATATACTTTTTGACTAGGCTCTCTAGTAGAGGGGTTGATATTTCTTTATATGGGCAAAGGCCAGGTGGAGATACTACTTTTGGATATCTACGACTATATTGTTGAGATGCATAGCTCAAGGACAATAGGATTGATATTCAAACTATTGGGAACCTGGCCTTGAGGACCATAGCTTTCACTGTTAGCAAATTGTGTGGTAGCACATCTCTTCACTTGGCCACAAAGGCCCATATGCAAACTGTTGTGGAATGTTGAGAGTCCACAATTTTTAACTGGTGTGAGGCAGTGGTTGTCAATATGAAAGGACAACTAACCAGAGCTAAGAATCGTAACTAGAAAATTTCGATTATGGTGCCACTCTTATTTATTTCGCTCTAGAGAGGATTCCACTCCTTAGGCCATAACAAATTTTGGTGGATGAGGGAGGGCCTGGAGATCCACAAATGCTAAGGTGAGTTTTGCTTATGGCTCGTCATGGAGGTGATGGTCTAGTGGTGAGATTTTCTCCTGAGTTTTTTGTATGGCTAGGTCAACATATCATCTTGATCGAAGATTTTCCATATGCAGGGATGGATTACAATGGTGACCTAGATATCCCACTTCCAACAGGGACACAGTGGGGTGACCTATGCAAAAATTCCTTATTTTGATGTTTATTTATTTTTTAATTTTTATGTGTTTTTTGTCTTTCAAGGCTAATTATTCAAAATGCATATGCAGATGTGGGCCCAGTTCGACCAGCAGGGCTACGACATTTTGACAGGTGGGGTGACTAGCCTATAGCAGTTGCAGCACCCAACCCAGAGGTAGTAGAGGGGTTGGTTGACCTAGAACACAACCTACAAAGGTTGACCACTGATATCCCATAGACTGGGACAGATGGTTTGCCTCTCTGGTACCAGAGGCACGTGGTTGGGGTTCCAAGACTGCTCAAGCTATTGTTGCGCCGGGTTGCTCGTGCTATAGTCTGTTATCATGATCATCATCATGCTTAGCTACTTAGTCTTTTAGGGCTACATTTTGATTTTTGTGTTGGCATATTTGGATAATAATGACCACGAGGCCTTATTTCCTTGAATGACATATTTTTCTATAGCACACTCTCTACAGAATTTATCTAATGAAGACTACTACTTTTGATTTCAGTTTATCTTGTTCAATATGTGGATGGATATTGTTTTTACTTACAAATGTTGCAAATGTATATTTAACACGTGATTGGCTAATGCATCAGTTAATGTGTTTAAATTTCTTGGAATGTGTTGATATCAATGTAATCAAACTACCTTTCCAAAAGATGGACCCGTAAAAACATTCTTAACATTGATGAACTTCTTACTGTGTAGACATTGTTTAAATGTAATACTACGAGTTGTGAATCTAACCCAACAATCAAATGTTGAATGCCAAATGAGATGGCGTCATATAATAGTTAATGATTGCACTATATTCTGCTATGTTGTTCATTGTTTGACAAGGTATATCCCATGAATAGAAACTAACTCATCATTGGGTGAATAGATGAACCAAGATGCAGAAGACAAATTCTGATTACTACGACTAGCGCCATCAACAACGCCAATGTAAGTTTGAGGGAACGTCGACATCTACAAATCAAGTGTAAAACAAGATAAGCAGGAGAACTAGTAGTGGACTGTAAAAAATGGTAAAATTACCACACACCCTTATAAAATTATAATACAAGTAATTCACAAATGTCGACGAAATATTTTATGCATAATATCTCTTCAGGTAAAGGCCATTTTTGGGCTTTCCCAAACACCATCATAATCAACCATCTCATAGGCTCCTTTAGCTAATACACATTTTACAATGTAAGGGTCATGCCACATAGGCTCAAATTTACCTACACCTAATTTTTCATGTGCTTGATCATAGACCAAGACTAGGTCATCTTCTGCATAAGAACGAGGATTTACGTTTTGATCAAATTGAGCTTTGACTCGTCTTTTATGAGCCTCGCTAGCCAATGCGGCCTCACCATGAGTTTCATCTAGACGTGCTAAATGAAAAAAAATGCTCTTCCTCTGTAAAGGTAGCTGGCAATAACTCAATGGCTAGTTTCAAAGATGGAATTTCACATTCAACCAGTAAAACTACCTCCAAACCATAGACAAGTTGGAAGGGAGTGAAACTCGTAGATGTTTTTGTAGAAAATCTGTTATAGGTTAACCCGATAATACAATATAAATCAAAGCATAATACTATAACCCACTTCTACTATCAATTTGCGGAAGCTTAAAGATCAAGTTGAACAATTTAACCAGAAGAAGAAGAATCGATGCACAATACACATGAAAATACTTTGGGGAAAGCCTCAGCTAAAATCCCCATTATCTATATTATCATGCAAGGTGGAAATACCTAGGAATTATACAAAGCCTTAGCTCTCACATCTAGCTAGCTCTCAGTACAATCCTCACAGATGTAGAAATTCCCACTGTAGATCAACAAATATGCAATATACTAAAGCAACATACAAGATCTACTTCTACAACAAACTTTGTGGAAGCTTAATCAATTTGAGCACGACCAATTTAGAACACATATAACTGAGAATGAGAAATCAATCACACATAACACAGAAGAATAACCCGGGGAAAGCCTCAGCCTAAAACCCCAATCTCTGTATTATCATACAAATGGAAATATGTTCAGTATTACAAAAAGAATCAGCTTACAAGCTATCCTACTCTCTCTGCAATCAAACAATATAGCTCACAGACTGAGTAGACACAATATATGCCTTTCCTTAGCCCTCCAAGCCTCCTATTTCCTTGTGCAGTTTCTCTTGGGGTCTAATGATGCCACCTGTATGAATTGGCCTCATCACACACTCACTAAACTGAAGAAGTAACTACGCAATCTCCAAGGAATGAATTCCTTTTGCATGCAAGAGATATTCACAATGGAATATTCCTACAACTGATAGCACACTGTCCCTCCATCTGATCTCAATTGGGTCTTTGTCGGAACTGACATGCATGAGTTATTTATGAGAGAATATTCAGTTATCTGAAGTGCAGCAGTTACATGCATGCATGCATTAACTAACTGAACTCACAATTAATTCAACAAACTGTTTGAATTAATCTAAATGGACTTGACTCAGTTAACTAAGCCAACTAATTACAACTCATCCTTATCTCTTTAACTAATGGATAAATTCCTCAATCAATGGAGAAATTGTTGCATATCCCCACATAGACTTCATGTTTGATTTTCTACAACTAATTAACTCAAGATGAATTAATTCATTATTTTACAAATAGCTACTAAGATCAAATTCAATTTTTTACTTCTCTATTTTAGTTCAGGGACTAACTAAAATAGAAAGGTATCCTGAAATGCTATTTATAGCAGTACTAAATTTAGCACTTCTATATTTAGAATTTATTGTTACTATTTTCAACACTCCCTCTTAACAAGAAAGGGATTATCAGTAACCCTAATCCTGTCTCTGTGGAACTCGAACTTGCATTTTGACAATGCCTTCGTCAAAATATATGCATCCTGTTCCTTGGTTGAAACATATAGCAACAACATGATCCTCTTAACCACACAGTTTCAAAGATGGTGATACCAGATATCAATGTGCTTGGACCTATCATGAAAAACTAGATTCTCAGAGAGTTTAATACAACTCTAATTATCGTAGTAGATCACAGTTGGATCCATCCTCTGACCAAATAATCCCACTAGAATCTTCCGCATCCAAATGGCTTCACATGCAGCCTGACTAACAACCATGTATTCCATCCTCTACTGAGCTAAGTGCAACTAACCTTTGTTTCCTGCTGTACCAGGAAACTATAGCTGAACCAAGGTTGAAGATTCCTCCAGAAGTGATCTTCTAGTCTAATGGACACATTGCCCAATCCGCATCTGTGAAGCCGTGAAGCTTCACTCCCTCTGTCCATCTGTACCACAATCTAAACTGAGATGTGCCTTTGAGGTATCTTAGCACATGCTTCGTGCCCTTCCAAAACAGCTTGGTAGGTTGAACCATAGCTTGACTCAACTGGTTCACTGCAAAGCATAAGTTAGGTCGTGTGTTCACCAGATACATAAGTGAACCCACAAGCTGCTAATAAACAGTAGCAACTACTACCTCACTTGAAGTAGCATCCTCCTTCCTCCAGTTCCCAGCTAGAGGAGTTTGCATGGGCTTGCACTTCTCCATATGAAAGCGCCTGAGTATCTCATTGGCATACTTGCCTTGAGACACAAATACTTCACCATCTTTCTGCCACACCTCCATGCCTATAAAGTAGTGCATAAGACCCATGTCTTTCATTTCGAACTCTCTTGCAAGGTCCTCCTTGCAAGACTGGATCAGCTGATCATCACTTGTCAAAATCAGGTCATCAACATAAAGAACAATGATCAATGGTTTACCTTCTACCATGATGTGGTAAAGGTTCGTATCTGCTTCACTCTTGGTGAAGACCAACCCGGTGAAATAGCTGTCGATCCTGGTGTACCAAGTACGGGGTGCTTGCTTCAACCCATACAAAGCCCTCTTGAGTCGGCACACATGCAACTCATGATCTAAGGTCTCGAAATCCTCTGGTTGCTCAATGTACACCTCCTCCTCAATCTTCCCATTGAGAAATGTTGTCTTCACATCCATCTGATGGATCTTCCAACCCATCTAAGTTGATAGTGCCAACATCGATCTAATAGATGAGTACCTTGCTGCATGAGCAAAGCTCTCATCGTAGTCAATCCGCTCGACCTGTGAGAAATCTCGCGCAACAAACCTTGCCTTATGTTTCTCAACACTACCATCAACTGCCTACTTTACTTTGTAAAGCCATCTGGAACTCACCATTGACTTGCCCTGAGGTCTTGGGACAACATCCCACACACTGTTCTGAATGATAGAGTCGTACTCCTCTACCATTGCATCAACCAGAGTGGTTGTTGCACTGCCTCCTCGAATGAAGAAGGTTCTGTATCTACACACTCCCCAACCAGGGCCATGTGCCCAGTGTACCACTCGGGCGACCTCCTCTATCTATGCTGAGAAGATGGCTGTCCCACATTCTCCCACGTATCCAACATCAACCTATCAGCTTCCCTTGAGTGTTTCTACCCATCTCTGGAAGTCTCAGCATGAGTGGATGTCTCCACTCCCAGATCCTCTACATGCGGCTGCTCCACATCAATCTGAGGCTCCTCCTCCTTAGGAACTGAAAGTTCCTCCTCTTAATGCAAATTGAGCTCCCTCTCAAGTGATAATCACATGGCTTTCTGCTAGTCGAACTTCAGATCCCTATGTACCACTATCCTCTGACTGGTAGGCAAGTACACCCGATAATTGTGGGGTGTATCCATGTACCCCACAAGTATTCCTAACTCAGATGTTGGATCTAGCTTCTTCTGAGCATCTTTGGTCACATGATAGTAAACTGATGATCCAAAGATTCGGAAGTGACTCACATCTAGTCGCTTCCCAAAAAAGGCCTCCATAGGTGTCTTCATTCCAAGTATATGGTGCGGGCTTCTATTCTGCAAGTATACTGTTGTATTGCATGTCTCAACCCACAAATGCAACGGTAGGATTTGGTCATACAACATCGCTCGAGCTGCTCCCACAATCGATCTGTTCTTCCTTTCGACCACCCCATTTTGCTGTGGGTTATGGGGTGCCATCAATTCCCATTTAAATCCTTCTGCAGCGTAGAAGTCTTTAAATTGTTGGGAGACATAATCTCCACCATTGTCGCTACGTAAGGCTTTTATTTTCTTTCCAGATTCTTTCTCTGCCAAGGCTTTAAACTCACAAAACCTCAAGAAGGTCTGATACTTCTTTTTCATAAAGTAGATCTAGCATCTACAAGAAAAATCATCAATAAAAATAACGTAGTACCTTTGTTTAGTGGTGGAGGCTGTAGGGAATGGTCCACAAACATCTGAGTGAACTCGCTCTAGGATTGCTCCAGCTCTCCTATCTCGATCCAGAAAGGAAGATTTCACATACTTACCCAAGGTACAACCTTTGCATGTATTCATCTGCTCTAGTTTTCCCTTGGGAAGTTTGATAGAAATCTGCTGCATGATCTTCAGGGCTCCATGGTGCAAGTGGCTCAATCTTCTATGCCATAGCTTGCCAACATCTTGGCTCTACACCATCTCAGCTTTGGAAATCAATGCAGCACAATCGTTTACCTCCAACTTGTAGAGATTCTTTACTCAAATCCCAATTCGCTTGGTCTGTCCAGTGTTGATATGCCTCATGAATACATTTCCTTTACTAAAGACTACATCATAGCCTTTATCTTCTAGCCTAGCAATGGACACAAGATTCTTCTTCAGACCTGGTACATACTTTACATCAGTCAGGGTGAGGGGAGCTCCATGCTCCCTCTGAAACACAACCGTACCTTCACCTGAAACACAATACTTTCCATCATCGCCCATCTCGATCCACATCTGGAGATCCTTCTCCTCCAAGGTACTGAAAATATTCTTGTCACCTGACATGTGGAATGAAGCTCCACTATCCAAGTACCACACACATCCCACCATGGATGAAGCCATGCATGTAATAAGAGAGAAACCCAACTCAAACTGTGAGGCCAGTGCCTCACCATCAAATCCCTTTGAGGATCCCTTCTTGGATTTCTTCTGTGGACAATTCGTAGCATAATGGCCCACTTCATGACAATGAAAGCATCACACTTTCGATTTGTCAAACTTCTTCCCACCATGGGAAGAACCAGATTTGGGATGGGACGCCTTCCCTTTCCCTTTCCTCACCTTACTCGCTAAGGTTAGATTTTCCTCATAATCTTGTTTCGATGAGGATCCATCTCTAGTGCTTCTTCTTATCTCCTTCTGCATCAGATCCAACCAGAGTTGTTCCCTATCTAGAAATTTTTCTCTTCCATTAATCGAGCCTTGGTAGCTATGCCAGCTCTTAGGAAGACCGAGGAGTGCAAGACTCACCATGTCATCATCAGCGGTCGTGATCCATACACTTCCAAGCTCATCCCTACAGGTGGTGAGCTTGTGCAGATATGTAGAGATCGTGTCGCCCTTTTCACACTTGATTTTCCGAAGCTTGTCTTTCAGTGCCAGCTTCCTCTGATTGCTATTGTTCTGATATAGATCTTTCAATGTTTCCCACATCGAAAACGGTGTCTCCTTCCCATGGAGGCTCGAGACTATGTGGTGTAAAACTCCCTCCGGGAGGATTCTCCTTGCTCTAGCCACACATTTCTTTCATTCTGCCAATTCTGTAGCATCAGTCAGCTTGGGGACTTCTTGATCAATGAAGTTCTTTAGACTGTTATCCTCTAATACTGCTTCCATGTGATCCTTCTAGGCTATATAATTTGAGCTGCCATCAAGGGAACACTCAAGTCTTAAACCGTTGAACGCCATTGGTGAAATTGAGATGTGATAAGAACTCGATTTCTATATTCAGGAACCTCAAACTTTGAACTTCTCCCTTCTTGTATAGTGTTCTTCGCTTTGACCACCTTTGCTCTGATACATGTAGAAATTCCCACTGTAGATCAATAGATTATGCAATATACTAAAGCAAAATACAAGATCTACTTCTACAACAAACTTTACGGAAGCTTAATCAATCTGAGCACGATCAATTTAGAACACATATAACTGAGAAGGAGAAATCAATCACACATAACACATAAGAATAACCCGAGGACAACCTCAACCTAAAACCCCAATCTCTGTATTATCATACAAGTGGAAATATGTTCAGTATTACAAAAAGAATCAGCTCACAAGCTATCCTGCTCTCTCTGCAATCAAACAATACAGCTCACAGTCCGAGTGAACACAAGATATGCCTTTCCTCAGCCCTCCAAGCCTCCTATTTCCTTGTGCAGTTCTTCTTGGGGTCCAATGATGCCACCTATGTGAATTGGCCTCATCACACACTTACTGAATTGAAGAAGTAACTGTGCGGTCTCCAAGGAATGAATTCCTTCTGCATGTAAGAGATATTCACAATGGAATATTCCTGCAACTGATAGTACACTCCCTCCATCTAATCTCAACTAGGTCTCTATCTGAACTGACATGCATGAGTTATTTATGAGATAATATTCAGTTATCTGAAGTGCAACAGTTACATGCATGCATGCATTAAATAACTGAACTCATTATAATTCAACAAACTGTTTGAATTAATCTAACTGGACTTGACTCAGTTAACTGAGCCAACTAATTACAACTCAATATTACAACTCATCCTTATCTCTTTAACTGATGGATAAATTCCTCAATCAATGGAGAAACTGTTGCATGTTCCCCACATAGACTTCAATGTTTGATTTTCTACAACTAATTAACTCAAGATGAATTAATTAATTATTTTACAAACAGCTGCTAAGATCAAATTCGAATTTTTACTTCTCTATTTTAGTTAAGGAACTAACTAAAATAGGAAGGTATCCCGAAATTCTATTTATAGCAATACTGAATTTATCACTTCTATATTTAGTATTTCTTGTTGCTATTTTCAACAAGTACAATCCTCACAGATGCTCACAGGCAATCTTGGTTTCTCTCTAGCCTTTCTCTCTGCCCTCCAAGCTCCTATTTCCTTGCATTGTTCCTCTAGGATGATTATCCTTCAATCAAGTGGAAAACTTCTTCTACCTAGTGGATGATCTCCTGATCTCACACACTATCAGAACTACACAATCCTCAAGGAATGATTCCTTGACTGCATGCATGAGTTTTTTTTATAAGAAAACACATGCAACTAATAGTACATTGTCCTTGTCTCTAATCTCACTTAGGTCTTTCTCAGAATAGACATTCATGAGTTTTTGATGAGGGAATCTTTAGTTAACTGGAGTACACTAGTTGAGTGCATGCATGCATCAACTGGCTGTTAACTCTCTATTAGTTCCTCAAACAATTTGGAACTAATTTAACTGGACTTAACTCAGTAAACTGAGTTAACTAATTACAACTCAAATATAACTCAATCTTACCTCCTTAATTTAAGGGATATCTGTTGGATGACTTCGGAAAGACTTCTAACTTGAATTTCTCCAACTAATTAATTCAAAATGAATTAATCAATTATTTCCAAGTAGCTATTAAGACTAAATTTGATTTTAATTCACAATTTAATTCAAGGACAAATTAAATTGGAATATTCTTGTTGCCACATTTCAACACTCCCTTGTAGTTGCCAATATAGGGTGCTAGATTAGACTAGATTTATTATCAACCAAGGTAAGTAAACTTCGAGGCACGTGTCTAAAGTCTATAGACATAAAGGATTCCTAGCTAAGTGTTTATTGTAATAGGCTACAGTACTCCTTTACAGGATGTTAAGATATGTTTCCTCTCACCTTAACACTCAGATCACCTAATTTATCTAACTGTCCTAAAGGTACAACGTATTACTAGACTGAGATTTTAATCCTCTTACAAGGATGCTATGCACAAAAGGTTTGTCTAGTTAACACTTAAGCATTCATGAAAAATAAAAAACACACTCAATTTTAGATGCATGAAAACAGAGTCTATAGAGATGCTTTAAAATCTAACGATGGATCAAATCTCTTACAAGATATGGTTCAATGATCTAACAATCAAATCTTTTAAGCTATCACCATAAATACCATTTGCAAGAATTTCTAATCAAATCGATAAAATCATAAACATGGAAATAACATTAAACACTATGCACACTACTCAAATTCAAAAACGCTATATAAATGAAATTAACAGTATACCAATCCACGCAGGGCCCGTCCACGCTTCAATGGCACACTGAAGTAAACTCAAGCAACGAGAGTATTAACGCATAAACACTGTTGGAGTAAAACCATGACTATAATTAAGTGCTGAAGATTGCAATCACATACAAGAGTTCTGTTCTGGAACAATACACAGAGATAATAATCGTAATCAGAATTATCCTTGAAACAAAACAATACGTAGTCTTTATCTGCCTGTCCCTATCTAAATCGAATGTACATTCATTAAGCAGACGTTTCTGCTTTTACAAAAGAGTGATTTTTGGTCTTTTTAATCTAAACCGATCTCCAAAAACAAAATGAAACCGGTTTGGGAAACCATGGCTTTTTACTACCTTTGTGACCAAAAGGCTGGGGTTTGACCAGCATTGACCGCACAACCATGAGATTTTGATTTGTTGTTGCATCGATTTTTCACCATGCATGTACATTCCAGGTCTCGTTCCTATCCATTGCTTTGGCTTGCCTGTCATGCCACGTGTTAGATGATAAACCATTTACAGGATGTCATGACTTCCTATAATCTTTTTGTTGAAAATTCCTAATTTCTAACATAAAAATTCATAAATTAACTTTAATGTAAACTAACAACTATAATGTTATTGATTAATCAATTTCAATGGATATGAGGGGTCTATGGAAGAAAAATCTAGACAAATGATGGTGTTTCTAGAAGAAAAAGATGGCAATGGAATGGTACCAACATCCCTCTCAACAAGAAAGGGATTATCTGCCACCCCGATCTTGTCTCTATTGAACTCGAATTTACACTTTGACAATGCCTTTGTCAAAATGTTAGCATCTTGCTCCATTGTCGAAATATACTACAGCAACATGATCCTCCCATCACCAACAACTTACTTTACCTTGTAAAGCCAACAGGAACTCACAACTGACTTGTTCTCTGGTCTTGGAACCACGTCCCAAACACTGTTATGAACTATGGAGTCATACTCCTCCACCGTAGCATCAACCCAAATCGGCTGTTGCACTGCTTTCTCAAAGGAAGATGGCTTGGTCTCAACACATTCCCCAGCAAGGGCCATGTATCCAGTGTACCTCTCAGGTGACCTCCTCTGTCTGTGCTAAGAAGATGGTGCTCCCATATTCTCTCTCGCATCCTCCAACAATCTATCAGCTTCTCTTGTATGCTTTCATCCATATTTGGAATACTCTGCTTGAGTGGATGTCTCCACTCCTAGAACCTCTGCATACGACTACTCCACATTAGTCTGAGGCTCCTCCTCTTTAGGAACCATCGGTTCCTCCATAGCATGTAGTCAGAGCTCCCTCTCAAGGGAAACTCACATGGTCTTCTACTCATCAAACTTGAGATCTTTGCAAACCACTGTCCTCTGATAGGTAGGCAAGTACACCCGATAGTTGTGAGGTGTATCAGTGTACCCCACAAATATCCCCAACTCTGCTATCAGCTCAAGCTTCTTCCGTGCATCCTTTGTCCCACGACAATATACCGATAAGCCAAAGATCTTGAAGTGAGCCACATCTGGTCTCTTACCAGAGAAAGCTTCCTCTGGTGTCTTCATCCCAAGTATGTGATGCGGGCTTCTATTCTACAAATAGACCGATGTTTTGGATGCCTCAGCCCACAAGTGAAGTGGTAGGCCTTGGTCATGCAGCATTGCCCGTGCTGCCCCTACAATAGTTTTGTTGTTCCTCTCGGCCACCCCATTCTGCTGTGGGTTATGAGGTGTCGTGAACTCTCTTTTAATTCCTTCCGCTGCACAGAAGTCCTTAAACTCTTGAGAGACATATTCTCCACTGTTGTCACTTCTCAAGGTCTTTGTCTTCTTACCTCACTCTTTCTCAACCAAATCTTTGAACTCACAAAACTTTGTGAAGGTTTGGTCCTTCTTCTGCATGAAATAAATCCAACATTTACGAGAATAGTCATCAATCAAAAAAATCACATAATACCTTGCTCGCTGTGGATTCATTGAGAATGGTCCACACAAATCAATATGAACTCGCTCTAAGATAGCCTTTGCTCAACTGTCTCAATCATGAAAGGAAGACTTGGTGTACTTTCCCAAGGTACAACCTTTGCATGTGTCAACTTGCTCAAGTTTACCTTTGGGAAGTCTTGTAGATATCTGCTGCATTATCTTCAAATCCCCATGATGCAAATGGCCCAACCGCATGTGCCACAACTCGCCAATGTCTTGGCTTTGCACCAATTATGCTTTCATACTCAATGTTGCACAATCATCTACCTCTAGTTTATAGAGATTCTTCACTCGAATCCCTATCCTCTTGGTCTGACCCGTGACTATGTGTCTTAGGAAAACCTTTCCTTTACCAAGGACAATATCGTAGGCTTTGTCCTCCAACATCGCGACAAATACCAAGTTCTTCTTTAGTCTAGGCACATACATCACATCTGTCAAAATGAGAGGAGCTCCATGCTCCCTCCGAAAAGCAACCGTGCCCACTCCTGAAACACTATACCTTCCGTCATCACCCATCTCTATGCGTATCTTGAGGTCTTTCTCCTCCAAGGCACTGAATAAACTTTTATCACCAATCATGTGGAATGAGGCTCCACTGTCAAGATACCAAACACAACCCATCATCGATGACACCATGCATGCGATGAGGGTAAATTCCATTTCGAATTGAGAGGCTAATGCCTCACCTTTCCGATCCTTCGGAGGATCCCTTCCTGGACTTCTTTGGTAATTAGTCGCATAAGGTCCCATCTCGTGACATAAAGATCTCACTTTAGACTTGTCACCCTTCTTCCCTCCATGAGAAGAATTCGATTTGGATGGGAGCCTTCCCCTGCCCTTTCCTTGCCTTACTTGCTAAGGCCAGATTTTCTTCATCATCATTCTTGGATGAAGAACCATCTCTTGTGCTCCTCCTGATCTCCTCCTGCATAAGATCCGACCACAGTCGTTGCCAATCCGACATTTTCTCCCTTCCATTCATAGAGTCCTTGTAGCTATTCCAACTCTTTGGAAGTCTAAGGAGAATGAGGTTCACCATATCATCATCAGAAGTATTTATTCCCACACTACCAAGCTCATCTTTGCAGGTGGTGAGCTTGTTCAATATGTGGAAATAGTATCGCCCTTCTCCATCTTGATACTTCGAAGCTCATCCTTGAGCACCAATTTCCTCTGGTCGCTACTGTTCTGGTAGAGGTACTTCAATGTCTTCCACATTGAAAATGGAGTATCCTTCCCATGGAGACTCGAGACAATATGGTCTTGAACTCCCTCAAGGATGATCTGTCTCGCCTTCGCCACACACTTCTTCCACTTAGCCAACTCTTGTGCATTAGTTGAAGTTGGCTTTGGGATTTCTTGATCAATGAATTCCTTCAAGCCATTGTCTTATAATACAACCTCCATTCTGTCTTTCCATGCTATTTAATTTGAGCTACCTTCCAAGGCATACTTGAGTCTCAAGCCATAGAACGTCATTGGCCAACCTTGAAGTATGATATGAATTAGATTTGCACCTGCAACCTTGAACTTCAAACTTCGAATTCTCTTCTCAATATACTATTCACAACTCTGATTCCATGTAGAATAATTTCTACAAATCCAGCTCTGATACCATGTAGAAAATCTATTGTAGGTTAACCCAATAATGCAATAGAAATCAAAGCAGAATACTATAACCTACTTCTACTATCAATTTGCGGAAGCTTAAAGATCGAGCTGAACAATATAACCAGAAGAAGAAGAATCAATGCACAATACACATGAAAATACTTTGGGGAAAGCCTCAGCTAAAAACCCCACTATCTATATTATCATACAAGGTGGAAATACATAGAAATTATACAAAGCCTTAGCTCTCACAGCTAGCCAGCTCTTAATACAATCCTCACAGATGCTCACAAGCAATATCGGCTTCTCTCCAACCTTCCTCTCTACCCTCCAAGCTCTTATTTCCTTGCATTGTTCCTCTAGGATGATTCTCCTTCAACCAAGTGGAAAACCTCTTCTACCTAGTGGATGATCTCCTGATCTCACACACTATTAGAACTGCACAATCATCAAAGAATGATTCCTTGACTGCATGCATGAGTTTTCTTTATAAGAAAACACATGCAACTGATAGTACACTGTCCTTGTCTTTAATCTCAACAAGGTTTGTCTCAGAATAGACATGCATGAGTTTCTAATGAGGGAATCTTCAGTTAATTGGAGTACACTAGTTGAGTGCATGCATGCATCAACTCACTGTTAACACTATATTAGTTCCTCAAACAATTTGGAACTAATTTAGCTGGACTTAACTTAGTAAACTGAGTTAACTAATTACAACTCAAATATAACTCAATCTTATCTCCTTAATTTAACGGATAATTGTTGCATGACTTTAGAAAGACTTCTAACTTGAATTTCTCCAACTAATTAATTCAAAATGAATTAATCAATTATTCCAAGTAGTTCTTAAGACTAAATTTGATTTTAATTCCAAAATTAATTCAAGGAAAAATTAAATTGGAATATTCTTGTTGCCACATTTCAACAGTTTTAGCAGTAGTACAGTATTCCCACAAGGCTAAAAAAAGCATGGTATGCCAATTTCCTTTATGTATTCCAATTATCTGTTTAATCATGTTTGTTAAGACTTTGTTAACAACTTCGAATTGACCATTTTCTTGTGGTAGTAAAGGGTAGAGCTATCATGGCGTAGAAAAAGCTGTACAGATAGTTCAATCATCATAAAATTGTGAAAATGGCTACCATGGTCCATAACAATGGCCCGTGGGACACCTTACTGAACAATCACGTGATTGAAAATGAAAATTATTGTAGTTTCACCGTTGTCCTTGTATGTAGGCATCGCCTCAACCCATTTCGTAAAGTAATCAACTGCAAGGATAATATACCCATGCCCCAAGGCCGAGTGAGGGTTATAAGTGATGAAATCTATGCCCCATTTTGAAAAAGGACTGACAACTATAATAGGGTGAAGATGAGCTGGAGGTGTTGCATCTTGCGATCATAAACTTGGCAATTATGTCATTTTTTTACTGCAATAATGCAATCTTTAAACATGGAAGGCCAAAAATAGCCAACGTATAATATTTTTTGGCCAGTGGCATACCTAGACATATGACCACCACATGCTCAAGAACGACAATAATTTAGTTCTTTTTTAGCCTCTTGAAGAGTTAAGCATCGTCGAAAGATAGAGTCAACACCATGATGATAAAGAGTGCCACCAACAATGTTATATTACTAGGATTGGTAGCAGATGTAGCGACGATTAGTTCGAGATAACTCAGTTCCAAAATTTTGTGTTCGAAGATATGTGATGATATCTCCATACCAAGGATCAGACGCACTGATCAGAAAGAGAGATTCATCTGTTAGAGAATATTCCACCACTGTTTCTATGTTAGTATAGGGAGAGTCACACAATATTTCAGCGAATAATAATGATTTATTTGATTTAGATCGTTTGAATTACAAATTAAATTCTTGTAAAATAACTATCCATTTGGAGTATTTGTGCCCTAGCAATTTTTTGGTAAGAATATACATCATAGGGTTGCAATCCGAAATGACTATCGATTTTTGCAAAAGTATATAGTGACAAAAACGTTGAACAACTTGACCAACTGCCAATGCTAATTTCTCCACATGCGCGTACTTGATCTTAGTTTTAGTGAGATTTCAACTTAGGTAATAGATCACATGTTCATTGTTGGATTCACCATCCTGTATTAATACCATGCCAATTGTGGCATCTGAAGCGGCTAGATATAGAAAGTAATATTGGTAATAATCAGGCAAATGCAACAACGGTGCATGGGTCAACACATATTTCAATTCATCAAAATATTTTTCAGCAATCTCATCCCAAATGAAAGGAATGCCCTTTTTAAAAGTCGGGTAAAACCTTTGGTCAACTCGACATAGTTTGATATGAATCAAAAGTTTGCTTTCCGCAGCAAAATTTGGTGTTGACAAAGAGTAGAAGGAGAAGACAAGTTTAGAATTTCCTCTACCTTAAGAGGATCGACATGAATGCCTTCTTTCAAAACAAAAAAATTATACGTAGAAAATGCATTTGTGCTAATTCAAATGAATGTTGTAGTGCCTACATCTAATGAAAATTGCTTTCAAATGCGATGGATGATCCTGCCGTTTCCGTGAGTGAGCTGGTAGGTCATCTAGGTAGGGCTAGACAATATGTTTGATATCATGAAATGCGTAAGACATCACTTTTTGAAAAGCTGCCAACATTCTTCAAGCCAAATGGGAGTTTACGATATGCACAATTTCCCCATGGGCAGATGAATGCAGTGTTATGTTGATCGGCAGGGAGTATGTTTATTTGGTTGTAACCGAAAAATCCATCCATGAAAGAGAATATCTCGTTTAAGGAGTAATCATCAACAATTTGATCGATGTATGGGGCTGGGTAATTGTATTTTGGACAAGCCTTGTTAATGTCCTTGTAATCAACCCATATTTGAATGGTTCCTTGTTTTTTATTAACTGGTACAATATTTGATGCCCAATTAGTCAAAGGAAAGAGATAAATAAATCCTTCTTTTAATAATTTTCAACTTCAAATTTTATAGCAACAACTTTTCGCGGATGCACCAGACACAATCTTTGCCTAATAGGTTTGGCATTTGGATAAGTCTTAATTTCATGCACTAACATACTAGGATCGATTCATGGTATTTCTTTGTAAGACTAGGTAAAAATGTCGCGGAATTCCTGGAATAGGGATTTATATGTTCGAATTTATTCAAAAGACCAAAAATATCCTATATGAATATTCTCAATAACTCCCGGTCTCACTGAGAAGTTTTCTGGCATAGTTTTTGATATGTTTTGTAAATTCTTTTTAGATTCAGAATGAAGAATGGACATCAGGAATTTGGGAATGTTCAAAATCTCAGGTGAAAAGATAGATGGAAAATTATTCTCGACTTTTTCAAGGCAGAGTAAGAAAGATGAACGATGATGGTAATCGTCCCAAGGCATTTCATCCAAAGCCATTACCTCCATGATGCCTTCATCAGTTATAAACTCTTTATCAAAAGGATCAAGTAACGATATTGGTTCTAAACATGACAAATGAGAATAATCATTGATGATTGTATTCACTCGATCATTTTTGGATAGTAATGGGTTAAAAAAAGATTGAGCTACCTCATAAGCTAATTCAAAAGGACTAAGAGGCATCTAATCACAATGCAAGGCTAATTCTGACTCTGAATGCACTTTCCAAGGATCCAAAGATTCAAAAGTGCTTGATGTAATCATATTGACCTGGGCAACATTATGAGGAAGATTTGGTGGAGGGAACGTGAAAGTTCCCATAAGAGATGAGTCTTTAAGAATACCAACACCAACATCCTCATATGCAGTAATCAATTTTCCAACAAAGGGAACGCTACCAATAAAGTTAGGGTCTGAAGTGTAATAGGATAGCTAGTCTACTTTCGTATTTTTTCCTTCATGAGGAAACATAATCATTCGAAAAAATGATGAGACCACGATAGGCATGGAATAAGTCCAACTTTGGCCCAATAATAGGTTATAATCAAGTTGAGTGTCAACGACTTCAACTTCAATTGCAACCGTTTTACCTTCTAATTCTACAGGCAGGTTGTTCAAAATTCCATAAGTTCGAAAGCCTCTTCCATCAAAGGCTTTCAAAGTTGTGGTACACTAATTCATAGCTGGAGAACCTAAAGCTCTCCAACAAGCAATACACATAATACATGTAGATGATCCTTTGGCAATTACCATTTAAAAAACTCATTTTGTCTTGACAAAAACTGGTATTCGAAAGGCCAGTTGATGTGGGAGTCTGGGTACATGATTTTTGAGATAAAAAACGATTAGATTAGAGTTCTAGGGATCAACTTCTCCTATGGATGATAATAGTAATTTCCTTTGTGTTGGACAAGTCTGCAACACTTCGAGAGTTGACATTGCTGAAGGTGACATAGCCAGATCTTCAACAATATTGTAATTCTAAGCATCTCTAGCATGAGGATTAAAATATGACTTTCGAAGAACACTCTTATGAGGTGGTGCAATTACCATATCAGGATTATCTTTTTCAATTTGTAAAGGTTCAAAAAGAGGAGGAGAGTATGTGGAAGAATGATCAGATGAACCATAATCTTTTCCAACTACACTAAGATTTTTAGATCCATAGTTTTTGGATCTCGTAGCTACCATAACTTGTAAAGACATCATCATGACGTCTGTTGATGTGGAAGAGGAAGATGGATTATGGGAAACATCTTACTATCTTGAGAAGGAAACAAATCCTTCAAAATAGAGGGAGTAGGTGAACCCTTAACGAATTTAGAAACTTCAACACGATGAGGGCATTCCTTGGTGAAATGATCATCATCACAATTTAAATAAGGATAGTGAGGTTTCTTCTTTTCATCAAAGGGTTCATTCTTGTTTGATTTATCCTTGGTAGCAGTGTCTTGTTTGGATTTTCCTTTTCCTTTCTTTTTACCTCTGAATTGCTTGTTTTTTCCAATAGATGAATCTATGACATTTATTTCAAAAGCAATTTTAGGAGAAGGATCTTCTTCGGGTGTATCTAGTAAGGCCAAAAGCTGAGTCTTTTTAGAATTTTTCCTTTTATTCTTAGATTTTAGGCTAACAGAACCAATCACACCATCAACGACATGTGATCTTGTAAGAGTTGGGTTAGTTTGAGCTGGATGAGGCAAATATGGAATTTTTTCATACAATGTGCGAGAGTGAGTATAAACAAGATCTAAGTACTGGGCATAAACGATAACTTGCTCTTCAGTTACAATGCCACCTTTGGCAACATCTTTAGTAATTATCAACAAAAGTTATTTTATAAACCATTTGGCTAAGATATGTTTTGGGATGTAAACTTTAACTAAACATCATCTTCTTCTCCATTCATGAATATGATCTGAAATATAAGTAGACATTGACTGTTTCATAGAAGTTAAAAGTTCAGTGCCGTTATCGTATCATATGGGTAGTTGAAAATGTGTCAAAAAAGCAGCGACTACGACATTGAAAGTACTAAAAGAAGCTCGCGGTAATTCAACATACCACTCGGTTGCCAAACCAATTAAGGTTTGTTGGAAAATTCATAATCTAATGGAATCATTGACTAATGAGTTTGAGGTGCACCAAAGATGATAAGTCATGATGTGATTAGATGGGTCCTCTCCCATTTTACCTTCAAATGTTGGAATGTCACTGGGCAACTTTGTAGGGATTGTCGACCAAAACAGTAGATAGAAAATGGGATCATTTGTTAACCGAGATAGATTCGATAAATCCAAAGTTGCAACAAATGGTAACTAACGGTCAGGGTCATGTTGCGGGTATTGATAACCCTGAGGGACGAGTCCTATTCTTGGAGGAGGATACCTAGGATATCTTGGAATAGCCTAAGCAGTTGGAATTTTCATACCTTCTGGATATCTAGGATGAGCCATACCAAATTGCGGTTGGATTGGCACATGAAAAGTATGACTGGGGTATAGTTGGTTATGGAAAGGAGGACCCTGACCCATTTTACCTTAGATAAATTATCCCTAAAAGGGTTAACTTTGCAAAGGTTGACCTTGGAAGAATTGACTTTGAAAATGTTGGCCTTGAAAAAATTGACTCTGGGGTTGACCTTGAAAAGCTTATCCTTGAAACAATGTTATTACATATAGTATACTAGGTTGTACCATAGGTATTTGGGGTATAGAATGAACCATAGGAATAATTTGATAAATAGGTGCCTGAGGATTAGCCTGAGTAGTTGGATGCATCGTTACTTGAGAAGTAATTGGAATAATTACTTTTGATACTCATAGGATGGGAGTTGATGGTGAACTCAGAATTGGATTTTGAATAGATGTTTGCACAACATACTGAACCAGAGTTTGTGGAGTACTTAGGATAGGTTGCTGGAGCGGTTGCTGAATAGGTGTTGATGGATTACCCTGGATAGGTTGTTGGACTTGAATATGAATATCTTGAACAGGTTGTCCAATAGGTTGTCCAACAGGTTGTCCATGTTCATAAATTGGCACTTGAGGAGAAACTAGCATTGGTTGTTGATTATATGATAGATTCGAGATCGTGTTCATCCAAGGATACAAAGTACAAACAATGGGTTGAGATACGATAGTTTGACCTAAACCAGCTTGAGGTATCTGAGCATAACCTGGATAATTTTTGGTAGGAGGTTTCCCTCCAACTGTAGGGTAAGGTCTGACTAAAGATTTCCCCAAGAGGAGGATACAATGGTTGCCCCCTAGGTGGATGATAACCACATGTTGGGTTAACTTGAGGATTACCTACATTATCAGAAATCATATTTATATATTAGTCAGATGTCAAGCCTTGGACAGTAGAATCGGTTAAACCAGTTGACATAGTTGAAGGTTGATTTGAAGGAGAAGCTCCTGAATAAGTTCTTGTAAGAGACTAATATCTAGGAGGGACTGAGGAGCCACCATATAAAAGTGATTCTAGAGAAGTAAAAGACATAGAAGTATCTGATGACATTAACCCAAAATTTATTATAGAAATATAAAATCCTGGTACAATAGAATAAGGAGTAGTGTATCATGGAATGCCTTGACCTAAAAAATTCAAGGGTGTAAAATATGAAGGGTCAGGTCGAAAAGCACAAAATAGAAGTTCTGGAGTATCTTCTTGATCATCGGTAGAAACTGGTGTATGCGGCGATTCTTCCTCTTTGTCAAAGGTAAGTTCTTTGATACTAATAAGACCAGGTAGTAGACTATCGATAATAAGAAGTTTTAATCATGTTAATGTGGAGGAGTACGGGCTAAAGAAACTAAAGGTGACTCAGGTTCAAAAACATTAGACTTTGGTTCTTTGATATCTAGCTCGGTTTTGTGAATCCAAACTCTCTTTAGTATCTGATTTTGTTTGAATAAGTTCAATCATTTTTGAATCGGTAACTTCTGAGTGTAATTCTAGTGTTTGAGTTTGATCAAATTCAAGTTTTGTTACTTCAGCTTCTAGAATAGTAGATGTTTCTGGTTGATTTACTTTAGTTCCTATTACATCAAAAGTTTCAGTTTCATCTATAGTCCCGAATCCTTTTGAATTTGATTTTTCAGTTTTAATCTTTTCTAGCTAACTTGGCGTATATTTAGGGGGTTGGCCTAGTATTCTACGTGATTGTCTCGGTAATTCAACCACGATGAAACATTTTTCCTTTTTAAAATTAATTATTCACACAATATCAAAATCACACCTAAAGCCTCTAAAAAGTAAAAAACAAACAAGGCACATGCTAATAAATCTAGGAATTCAAACCATACAAACTCAGTTTTCACAGAGATCAATAATTACTAGTTGGTGATGAAATCCAACATTGTAGAGATTAAGGTGAATTTTTTTTATAGATATAAGTGTTTGGAACTAGTTACACTAACAACTTTCTTAATGAAATGATATGGGGCAAGTAACTTCACTTATGCCATATCAAGCAAAGATTACCCTCCAAAAAGTCCAAGTGAGTCTAGCCACCGTCTGTTCCAGGTACAACAAGACCTTCCATCTGTCGTCACCTTAGGTAGAGCCCTATGATTATGGTCATGAAGTTTACCAACTACAACAATTCTACTTGGGGGGGGGGCATTCGTAAATCAGACATACATGCAAGGGAAAAGTAACAAAGCTCAATCCCCTTGAAAGCTCCTCAACATGGTTAATTGGAGGTTTTTCTTTCAAGTGACCCCAAGTACCTTTCAATACCATTGTAATACATGAAAATCGCTCTATCATAGGCAATGCAGTGGGTACGATCACTACACCAAATCCAACATGATCTCGTGCTTAACTCATGTATAAGAAGAGCTTCCCATAACAAAACTGAAATAATTGGATTTCTCTCCCTAACGTAAGATTCTATTGTTTGTCTGTAGCTTTGGAAAGTTTACTCACTTTCCTATTCCAAAGCCCTACACTTAAGCTACTGTAGGTGGTAAGAGCCCTAAAAAAATATAGAATTCTAATTGATTTTAATTAATGTTGTGTTATTGAGTTGTTATTTACTCAATAGGTAATGAGAGTGAAACTTATGATATTATGACTCGACTCAAAATTCTAATGCAATTGAACATGAAATTTGTAATCTATCGTTTAATGAAATCCTAATTAAGGGAAATTAAAAGTTTCTTTGATTTTCTTTGAATAAAATGCAAAACTCACAATTTCACCAAAATTCTTTTCATAAGACAACCAATTTCACTTTGATGAAATCGAGATGTAGAAATAAACTAAGATTACAAATTTTCCTAAGAGATCAAACAAAGCCAAAATGTCTTTTATCATTTATCACTCAAAATTTTGAAACACACAAAAATCAAGCAAGAGTTTGGAAAAAAATACAGTTTCCCTAATGAATGTTTTAACTTAATGATGTCAAGATGTAATTATGAAAGATTTCAAAACTGGAAAGAAATGATTTCCTTTTGTCATGCAACAATTAAAGCAATTCTTCACAAAACATAACAAATTCTACGAAACCCTAATTTCCGATTAAACAAAGAATTTCATCACAAATAAGCAATATTGATAATGAATCTGGTATATTTGACAGAAAAGATAGGAATACGATGATCTTGAAGACAACCTATCTATTTTTGATCAATCAGCAAACAAGCCAAACAAAACCCTAATCAATTTTGCAAAAGGAATTAATTCCCAAAAAGACCTCACCAAAGCACTCAAACAAGTTCAGAAAAGGTATTAGACAGTCAAAACAAATATGATGACACTTTCAGAAACCAAAATTTGGACTCTGGTTGAGAGAAAACCTAATTTTAAATTTTTTTATAGGAATTGCATAGGCAAATTTTTTAATTCAGTGCGCATGCGCTTGGTTACTAAGGAAACAACTGCGTAGATCTATACTCTATGGGTGAAAAAAAACCACACAGGTATGGGAAGTCGAAGAAAAAATAAAAAGAAAGAAATCAACCCAGAAATTTTGAAAGATCATAAATTTACCAAGACTCAGGTCAAGCTAAACAAAAAAGATCAAAAAGAAAAACCAAGGAAAGAGAAGAGAAGAGAAGAGTAACTTTCTCCAACGAAGTTGCCAATTTGTTACAACAGATAAATCCCTCTTGCTGAAAAGATCGATCTCACTAGATCCTAAAGGAAACTAGAAACAAATAGACAATTGAATGACTCTTTCCCTAAGCTTATTTTGTTCGAATTGTAAATACAAGAGTAGGAGAATGGCTCTTACCTATTTGTGAAATGCTTGATGAAGATCCATGCTTTATCTTGATGAAGCTTCCCGATGCTAAAAAAGACCTACAATCACAAACATAAAAGAGATCAAAGGCATATGCAATCATAACAATTCAAACAAGCTTAATCTAATGATCAAAGAGATTATAAATTGAGAGTATCTTACTGAATATCAAAAGAATCATAAACCATTCATCATTTCAATAAGACAATACAATGGGGAAAATGATTCATTTGTATTAATTCAAGGATAAAGAATAGCCTTACAACCTCTACCTTGATGTCATGAGGTTCCTCCCAAATGCCTACAATCCTCTCCTTAGCCTAGAAGCCTTCCAATATAAATCCAACAACATAAGTGTATCTTTTCTGAACCTCCTAATCCCCTCTAGTCAATTTATAGGCCAAGAGGAAGAAGTTTCAGATCCAAAAGAGAAGGATGAGATCCTCTAATTGGGGGATTAGGGTTCCTTGATGAAAGGGTATTAGCTCCATGATATGAGGGGTCTCGCTTAAATAGATATGACATAGAAGCTTTCAGTTGGGATATATTCGACCAATAATTCCTCTGGAATTCAATTTTTATTTTTACCTTTCTTTTATTTACCTACACAGTCTATAGTGGAAGACAAAGAGCATTTCTACACAGTTATTAGGGATAAAAACTACAAATCATGGAAACTTACTAGGAAAGGCGCGCAGGTCACACTTAACAAGTCATAAAGCCATTTCCCTAAAATTCATATCTTCTTCAAGGGTTTTTGATTGTTTGAATTCTAAGGGATTGTAATGGAACATGTTCATGGATGGCGAGAGATCCATTCTAATGGTCAAGTGTCATGGTGACAAAATGACATGTAACAATGAGCTCTATCACAAAAATAGCCAAATGAAGGTTCAACATTGGACCTTGAAGATCTAGTGAGGCCTTAAAGCCTAATGATAAGCATTAGGAACCTAATTAGTTGTGGATTGATTATGTGTACGATTTGGTGTGTCCTTATATGCATGTAGCATGGTACGAACAATGTATTTGATTTACTGATATTAATGTGCTAATCAAGGTGTAATGTTGCAGCTAGCTTTACATCAATGAAGTTTCACCGGCAAGACAAGGTGATAATGTTTATTATGCAGCTGAATTTTGTTAAATCTAACAATGATGGGTGTGTATGACAACAAATAAAAGGTACTAAGGCCCAAAGAGATAAAGTTAAAAGACCACAAGAACAACAAAGGGTAGTACAATATAGAACCAAAAACACAAGGAACGAATAGTCAAATGTTACATTATAGCTATGACCAATCACAACATGGACATGAAGAGGAAATATCACTTTAACAGTGAGGAGGGGCAAGCTCTCTTGATTGGATGGGCACATTGAGAAGATTTAGAGCAGTGATAAAGAGTTGTAAAGCTGACAATGAGAGGCTTATCAAAGTGCAAGAAAATCAAGTTGAAGTCAATGTAGTCATACTACAAAGCCTATCAGACCTTGAAAGATAGAGGAAACATGAGTTGGGGACCATCCATAAAGACATGCAAAGCCATTTTGGGCATGAAGAAAGAATCAATGGTGCAAATGATAGCATATCTAGAAAAATGCACTAGTTGTCTAATGAAGACACTGTGAATGGAGGTACTCTGCTAAGTAGCCCAAAAGGGAACTCAAGTACCCATGAACAATAGTATGAGGATACTCATAGAAGGCCACATTGTCATCACTATCATCATCATAATGGGAGAAGAGGGGAAAGAGATTATATACTAGAGGAGTTTAAAAAGGCTAAGCCTCCTACGTTTTATGGAAAAATGAGGAAATCAGAGGATGTCAAAGCTTGGTTGTTGGCAATGAAAGAGTTCTTCCAAATCCATGACTATTCAAACAACATGAAGGAAAAGGTAAGTACTTTTAGCCTAAGAGGCAATGTTAATATATGGTGGGAAGATCTAAAAACTTTAAAGGGAATAAGGGAAGAAGAATTGTCCTTGAAGGAGTTTGAGGAGTATTTCAGGAGAAATTTGTAGGTTCTAACCATGTACGAAAAATTACCGGCAATAGAATTCTTAAAACAGAAATAAATAAATCTCTCTCTCTCTCTCTCTATATATATATATATATATAAACAATGGCAAGAACATAAAAATATACACAAATATTTTCTCTTGGAACCCAAAACTGGGAAAACCATATCAATTTTTCATTATATTCCTTTTAATTTACAGTTTATTATAGACATGTTGAAGCATTCATAAAGCCCAATCCATTAACCCTAGATTAGAACATAATCGTAGTACCCTTGACCGAATCTACATAATACCATGGGAAAACCCGTCATGCCCAAAACCATGTGCAAAACCATGGCTAGGTCTGTTCACCATCTTTGGGTCCACCACGATCCTTGAGTCTGCCCAACTATTATTGGGCCTGCATAAAATAAAATAAAAAACCTGGGGTGCTGCCCCATATCCCCTGTGATCACCCCCCCGTGCAATGTAACGACATGTGGGGCTAGTTGTGAAAAGAATATAACACATACACAACATAAATATCTATCTAAGAGATACTTCAATAATAAGGCAACAAAGTTGTTGAGCCCAGATTGGGAAAAATGATAGAGGATGAGTACACCACCAAAATCTTAAAATTTCTAAGGTGTTCTCCCTACCTTAAGGAAGTGAAGGAAAAGATTTAGAGGTATGTCAGAGGGCCACCAAAACCTTTTAAGGATAAAATCGAGTTTGATGAGCCCAAGTCACTAAAGTACACAATCCAAAAATTGAAGCACTATTGTGAATAGTTTATGCACAAGTCTAAACATAAATTAGATTGGAAATTCAAGGGAAATTTCAAGTTTAAAGGGAAAAGGTGAAAGGAAACCAAGGGATGAGCGACCCCTCTTAACCAAGAAAAGCAAAATTCCAACGCTGCTAGTAGAGGTCATTATACTTAAGATGAAGCCAAAAGTTATGAGAAGGGTCCATATAAGTGTTGAACTTGTGGAGGAAATCACCTAAGGAAAGATCGCCCATATCGCAAGCATGTTGGCTCGAGACTGTACAATGCACAAGAGGCAGAGATAATCAAGGACGTATCCCAAAGTATACCCATAATTTTTGCTGCAATGGATAATCACCAACTGGATCATCAATCAATAATTATAGAGATGGAAGGTATGCTCCATGACCAAAACATTTCAATTTTGATTTACCCTACTTCAAATTTTAGTGTCATATGTCCCACTTTTGTTGAGAAATGTGAAATAAAGAAGGAAGCACACGAAAAAACTTGGCTATTTCAACTAGCCACAGGGACAAAAAGAAGAGTGGAGTATTGGATGAGGGATTTTTCAATAGAATTAAATGGAATTCCAAATCTCAACATACTGTCATTAGGAACATATAGTGTAGTGTTGGTCATGGACTAGTTATATGCACATTGAGCCAAGGTCGACTACTTTGAGAACACCTTCAAATGTATGGATGGAACTAGAAAGCATAGAGTATTGTGTGGAAAGAAAAAGCCCACTTCGGTGAGATTAATTTCAGCGATGCAATCCAAAAGAAGCCATAGAAAGGGATGTCTTTTATTTGTTGTACAAATATCCAGCAGCGTTGAAGCTAATTTTCATGTTAAGAATGATGATAGTGATATCTTAAGGAAATACATTATTTTATAGCCCTTTTTAGATGTATTCCTTGAAGAAATTCTTTGTTTTCCTCCTCATTGAAAAATAGACACTTACATCGAATTAGTGTTAGGAGTAGCTCCAACATCCAAACCTATGTATAGAATGACCACTCCAGAATTAGTTGTGTTGAAGCTACATCTCAAGGAGATGTTGGACAAGGGCTACATAAGGCCAAGTGTGTTTGATTCAGGTCGATATTGGTGGCCACCCGCCTATTCCATTTGGACACCCAACGTTGTTTCTTTTCAATTTCCTTAATTGCAACAAAACTTACTATTTTTGGCGGTTTTTCGGGTCGTAAACTTCCGGATCCATTTTGAGAGACTAAAAGACATTTTTAGGGAAAATGGAAAGAATGGAAAAGTGCCAAATTGATTTATTTGTTTATTTTTAGCCTCCTCTTAGAGATCTTCGAAACGAGGTATTATGATAGCGAAACATAGATCATATGCCAAAGTTACGACCCCAGGAAGTTGATGTTCCAACTTACCCCAATGACGCCCACAAGCTTGTGGCACTTCATCTCCTAGGGTTATGTTTTTGGATGTTTAGGGTTTCTCATTATTTCTTAATGATAAAAAGGCCACCAAACCTCATTGTAACATAGTTCGGAGGCATGTAGCCACCGCATCTCTTCTCAGAGATAAACTACGATCGCTCGAGCTAGTTTATTTCCATTCTGTATGTAAGCATATTTCAGTTCTTTGATATTAATGAAATGAAGTTTTATTTCTACTGCATCTTGGTGTTTATGTTTGTATCTATATTTTGTTGCATTCCTGTATAAGTCTAGATCAACGTCTCCATTGGAAGCACGAGTTCTTTTTGTTAAGAAGAAGGACGACACACTCAGGTTGTGCATTAATTACAGGAGACTAAACAAGATGACCATCATGAACGGGTATCCATTACCACGTACTAATGATTTTTTCGATCAATTAATAGGAGCAGTCGTTTTTTACAAAATTGATCTGAGATCAGGCTATCATCAGGTGTGCATAAAGGATGAGGATATCCATAAAAATGCCTTTAAAACAAGGTATGGGATTTATGAATTTGTGATATTGTCCTTTAGGCCTACCAATGCACCTACAAATTTTATGTGTCTCTTGAACAACATGTTGCGCCGTTATGTGGATAAGTTTTTCATATGCTTCGTTAATGACAGTTTGATCTGCTCAAAGATTAAGGAGGAGCATGAAGAACATATGGCTACAAAACTAACACTATTAAGACAACATAAGCTTTATGGAAAGTTTAGTAAATGTAATTTCTTTTAGTCACAAATTCATTACTTGGGACACCATCTCAAGGGAAGGAGTAGTAGTTGATCCAAAGAAGGTTAAGGCCATCATGGAACGACCGATGCCTAAGAATATGGTTGAAGTTAGGTCCTTCATGAGACTGGAAAGCTATTACGGGAGGTTCATTAAGAACTTCTCTAAGATTTTCTACTTGATTACTGCTCTGCAAAAGAAAGGAAAAAGTTTTGAATGGATAGTTGATTGTGTTGTAATCTTCAATAAACTTAAGCAGTTGTTGAACCATGCACCAGTGCTAAGAATATCAAATCCTGAAAAGGATTTCATTACATGTACAAATTCCTGCAAGGAGGGACTTGGTGGAGTCCTAATGCAGGAAGGCCAAGTGGCTTGCTATGAATCGCAAAAATTAAATGACCATGAACAAAACTATGTCACTCATGACCTGGAATTAGTTTCCATCATCCATGCGTTGAATATGTGGAGAAACTACCTTCTCACTAGAAGGTTTACTTTAATGATTGATCATGGAGGGTTGAAATATTTATTTGAAGAATTGAAGTTAAATGGAAGGAAAGCTAGATGGTTGGTTATGCTCAGTGAATTCGACTTTGAAATCAAATATATAAAAGACAGAGAGAATAGAGTAGTTTATGCACTCAACAGAAGGGTACAACTAAATCATTCAGTAGCCATAAGTTCCTATGAAACTGATCTCAAAGAAATAATAAAAAATGTTGGACAACGTGATGAAAAATATTAGCAGCTAAAAAAGAAATTGCAGCAAGACTTTGAGAACACGAAAACTAGGGAATACAACCTTACTGAAAGCAGGATGGTCAAATTCAAAAGCAAAATTTATGTGCTAAATAACAGTGACTTAAAGAAACTAATATTAAGAGAGTTTCACTTGAAGCCATATTTTGGCCACCCAGGTCATCAAAGATGCTAATAGCCATCAAGAAATTATATTTTTGGCTGATTAGAAAAGGGAGATTCCAGAGTTCATCTCCAAGTGCATAAAGTGCTAGAAAATAAAGGTTGAGTCAAGCACCCAACTAGCTTCTTGCGGCTTATTCCCATTCTAGAATGGAAATGGGAAGTGATTTTGATGGAATTCATTACATATTTGCTAAGTACTCCAAAACAACATAATGAAATCATGGTAGTAGTCGACAAATTGAGCAAGTTGGCTCATTTCGTGGCTGCTAAATATACAAATTCAACTAGTGAGGTGGTTTATGTTTTCATAAAGGATATTGTGAGATTGCATGGAGTTCCCAAAAAAATCATCTTGGATAGAGATGTCAAATTTATTTCAAGGTTTTGGAAAGATCTATTTACAAGCTTGAGAAGATAGTTGAATCTTAGCACAACATATCATCCTCAAACCAATGGGCAAATAAAGAGAACAAACAAAATTCTTGAAGACGTGCTAAAAATGTATGTAATGCGCCAGCCCAAGAAGTGGGAAGAGAACCTTCCACTTGTGGAATTTTCATAGAACAATGGGTATCAAGAGTCGCTTAGAATGAGCCCATTTGAAGCACTTTATGGGAGGATTTGTAACACTCCTACCAGTTGGACCAATCCAGTGAATATGGTCATTATTGGGCCTGATACATTGAAAGACATGGAGTAGGAGATGAAAACCATCATAACAAACTTAAAAGTGGCACATGATAGGCAAGAGAGCTATGCAGACCAGCATAGGGTTCACAAGGAGTTTCAAATTGAGGAACATGCTTTCTTGTGAGTTAGACCTAAGAAGAGCTCCTTGAAATTTGGATCATGTTTCAAGTTGACACCACGGTTTTTTGGGCCTTTCGAAGTGCCTGAAAGGATAGGGCCAACAACCTATAGGTTAGATTTGTCTCCATCAATTAGAATGCATGATATTTTCCATGTTTCATTGTTGAAAATATATGTGCAGGAAGTTAATCATGTGATTGATTGGTCTTGGTTACAAGTAGAACCAAAGGGAGATTTCTAACCAGAAATTATATGCATCCTAGATTAGAGGCAACTCACTCTCTGGAATCGAGCAATAGATAAATTCAAAGTGTAGTGGAGGAGCTAATCTGAAATAGAGCATATTAGTAATTTTGTGCTAATTCTCCATTAATAATATAAAAATGTGCCTGATGTTTGTACTCCAAAATAGCAAGTAAAAACATGAATTTTATGTGTGTTTATTTAAGTTAGTTTCATGAATAAAAATTGAAACATGAAACCAAAACACTGAATGAAACCATGCACAAATCAATAATACATCACCATTGATGAAATAGTTCACCCCTTATGGACTACATCGCCTTGGATCAACTCTAAGGGCATGACCCCTTCTCATTATGCTAAAAAATATTCAGTAATAAAGAGTACGTAAGTGTGCTGACAAAAAGAGTGGCTAGTTTCCCTTTCAAGGAAACATTCTTCTGCAAATAACTCTCACTCTACATACATGACAACCTACAGTTAGTAATGAAACAATCAGAAAGCTAAGGGCTCTCAATTCAAGACCCCATACTCCAACTTCCAAGAGCATAAACAACACTACAATCCACTTGAAGTACTTAAACAAGTCTCTTTCTCCAAACAAATATAGAGAAAAGAATAAATAAAGCTACATCATTGTTGTAATGGCTACTCTAGAAAGCACATGGACGCTGGAAGATCGCTACAAGGTCATCTCCATCTTCATACTCCTCCTCAAAATGAATCAACACTTTGGTTGACCAGAGCACCCATGGCTTCACTTTGCAAAAGCCCTATCCATAAGTGCTCCTTTGATCCTGAAACCTGTTCCAGTGAGTTAAGAATGTCCAAAAATGACTATTTAGCCTCTTTTTGCAACCCATTTGGTCGAAAATTGCCTTAGTTATGACTTTTGTTACTCTTTCCATAATTTTCTCCTTTAAATTTGGCTTACTTCCAGTTGAATTCATTATCTGGAGTTAAATCTGGCAGTTCCACCAAAATCGGCGGTCCCACCATCTTCCCTGCCTATCTCATAGTTAAGGCTGAGTGGTCACATACAAAATGGTCAATCCGGTGGAAAAGGCGACAGTTCTATAGCTCTGTCGCAAGTCGTAATCAGCGAAGTCCAACCATCGATGGATAGTCCCAAGCCCAAACAATAGGCACTCTGTGATACACAAACCTGCCAGGATTATAAAACACAACATATATCATATCACATCCAAGGACCGCATTGCAATCGCAATCGACGGAAAAACCCGTGGTCTTAAGTTCTGTGAACAAAAAGGGTGATTTCTGTCATTGTGATATCGTAGACCCGATAGGATATTAAATCACAACCTATAGTGGCATCACATCCAGGATATCCTATTGCATTTCGCATCGGTGGAGAACCGACGGTAACATAATGCAGGACTTTTATGCAATTGTGATATGCGATAAATCGCATCGCAACCATGCTTTTACTGGGGCCAATTCTTATCCACTTGCGATATGCGATTACGATCACATCGCAACCTGCCTGTGTCAGGGGCCAATTCTGTAATGCTCATCGACCTCTGATTTTCGATATCGCAATTCGCAATTGGGATCCTGCCAAGGGCTGATTATTAACACTTTCCCTTTGTGCGATTGCGATATGCGATTATCGCATCACCACTTGCCTAGGGACAATTCTCTTTAAGCCACTCCTCTACTTTTCTCCAATACGCGATATGTGGGACCCAATGAAAACCTACCACTTGGTGCTTCTCCATTCGATAGGACCTTTGCCATATCATCCAATTCTGCCATGTGTCCAAGTCAAACCTGAACTTTGACTTGCTCTAACTTCTACATGCGAGCTCGGACTTGAGTGTCGTTCACACCGTTGGATTCAGAATGACGAGATCTTCGATTTGAAGCTAAGCTTATCAAGATTCTAACATTTTGATTTTTTTGGCAAATTTTAAGCTCCTGGTCACTCTTCCCCACTGAAAAACTTTTGGTCTCCAAAATTTTACTTTCAATTGTTCAGCATTTGAAGGTACAGTTACTTCATTTTTCCAAACTTGATCCAATCGATGTTTGCAATGCCCTGACTTGTACTTGTCTTGGCTTTTTCTAGAGCTGAACTTAAAATATAACTTGACCAAAGAATTCAAGTTCGATGTTCTTCTCATCTTTTCCATGCCACTATGGTCATCCAAAACAACATCCTTTCCAAGAAGAATTCCAAGGTGCTCATCTGCAAAATCCTTATCCAGGATGAGATCCTAAAATAATTTGCCAAATAAACCAAAACAAGCCTCACATAGTGAATACTTGTATAACTTGACTGCTAAACACAATTGGAACATACTAAATATGCTGCAACTACTCATGCAAGAGTTTTAAAATGCTTTCTCAAACTACAAATAGAAATGCATTTTACAAAATGGAATAAACTTGACTCCCAAAATTTCCATTCAAATTGACTATCAACAAGCCAAACTAGCATTGTAATGCTTAAAGAAAACATTGCTGCCTATAAGTGATTTATTTATGAACATCACTTTTACAAGTTACCCAACTATGGGGATATGAAACTAGTGCAAAACAAAAATTTACAGTTGACACCTAATCATGGGGATTGGGTGAACAATTGTAAATAGTGTAAATAATAAACAATGGAAAAGGAAGAGTCATTGGGAGATGAAACCCAAAAGTTAGTCCCTCGTGTATATAACTATGAGCAATCTAAATGAATAAATAGATTTCATTTGAGGAGTTACCTCCTGGCCTGACATGGTATCAGAGCCAACTCTATTTTTGGCTTCTCTACCTTTGTAACTCACTTTTGCTTATTTTTCCTATGTTCTACCTATTTTGAAGAACTGACACCTCTGCCATACTCCTATTCTCCTGGCCTTTGCCATTATTCTCTACTTTCTCCATCGAATAGTTTGGTGTGTGTACACTGCTTTAGGCATTGTAATGAAGTGAACGTTGGACTGTGCGTTGACGTCTGTTGATTGTTGATGCATTGGAATGGCCCAACTATGATATGATGCGGGGAGCGTGGATGAACCCTGGTGTGAAACTCTGCGTGGGATTCATTGATTTCCCAGGAGAGAGTTGTATGCAATAAAGGAAACATCCACACAAAGGATGTACCGTTGCAGAACACATGCATAGATTTGAAAGGATGCATTTGTTATGAAACTAGCTCAAGAATAGATAGAAAAGATAGATCAACACCTTAGAATTCAGTCTCTTCGAGGGGGCAACCTCCTTTACATTACATAAATGAACAATTCTTGGATAATACAAATGACAAAACCTCCTTTCTATATATAAGAGTCTGAGTCACAATATAACCCAGCTGACCTAATAATAATAATATAAAGCCACAAAAATAACAATAGAGGGATTCTATGGGGCACAGTAATAACAATATGGGGGCAATAGGAGCACAACAATATTAATAAGGGGTACAACTACCATAATAAAGGGGTAATCACTAGTATTATAGGGACCCAACATGCCCCTCTCCTTCAAAAAAAGTGTTGTCCTCAACACTTGAGTAGTTCTGGATACTTTTGTATAAAATTCTCATCCTCCCATGTGGAATCTTCCGCAGATAAGTTCTTCCACTTGATAAGATACTCTGAAATTGATTAATTTCGTAGCTATCGAGATCTTGTTTCTGTGACTGCCTCTGGTTCCAATATAATTTTTCCTTCCTCTTCAAGTTCTGGCAATATTGTTTGAACTGGGAGCTTGTCTCCTATAACCTTCTTTAAACATGAAACATGGAAAACTGGGTGCAATCGAGAAGCTGCAGGAAGCGCCAATTTGTATGCCATAGTACCAATCTTTTGCAACACCTTGTACGGACCATAATACTTTGGTGATAATTTATTATCCTTCTTAGCTTGTTTGAGGAACATTTTCTTATATGGTTGTAGCCGTAGGAATACCCAATCACCTACATCAAAACTTCTTTCGCTGCGACGTTGATCTACCTGTTGTTTCATTCTATTATGTGCCAACACGAGGTTATCCTTTAAGAGTTGGAGGACTTGTTGTTGATGTCGATGTGATGTTCCACTACTTGAACCTTAGAATTTTCTCTTAAATATGATGTGATGGATGGTGGTTGATACCCATAAAGTGCCATAAATGGGGTCATTTTTGTTGCTGTATGGAAGGAAGTGAAGCACCAAAAGGAGACCCATAACCATATACATTGTAAAACAATATAAAAAACCACTTTTCCCTTTATTCATAAGGGATACCTGGCACAAAACAACCATTGTAATTTTTGAGGGACCTAGGAGAGCCTCCTAGTCATCCCATTCCCCCCTATCCAGCAGGGGGCCTCTTTTATTTTTGTCTCATTTTCATGGTGTGCTTTTATTTGGCTCAAAATTAACCTTGCACTACAAAACACATTAGTATATATTTAATTTCATTTAAGTTGATTAAATTCTCTATGTCTTAGATTAGATTTCATTTTTTTGCAAAAGGAACAAACCTCTCATCTCCAAGTCCGGTTATGCTCTTGGCCATTCCAAGCAAAACTTGATCCTTACGTATGATTAGAGAGGACTTGCTGGTTGGATTAGTTTAACTAGGGAAAATCTCTTAATCTTTATTGTAAGTTTGGAGGAAAAGAGACTATTGACTTGTGAAATTAGGGGAGTACTCTGAAATTAGGGGAGCACTCATTGAAGCTAAGCTTCCTCTCATTGGATCTCCTTGCGACTTTGCCTACCCCATTCAAAGGATAAAGGTGAAAGAGGAAACACACATTAGATTAGTTTTATTTTCTTGCAAACACAAAGGTCACTTACCCGCCTCTCCATTGTGCACTCAATAATAAGTCTTGTTGACCCTGCTGCCTACACCTACCTACAAATCAGTGAGAAAAGCCTTCAACCCCACAAGGTGTGGTTGGTGGGAGGGAACTCAGAGAAGGGGCTGTCACACTAATCCCGACTCTCTTCGTTTGAGCTATCTCCTAGGTTAGCTAAGGGGGGTGGTCCTTAATGAAAAGTTGAAGTTAAAAGATGTGAGTTTCTAGGAGAGTGTTATAGTGAAAATGGATTACTTTTAAGGATTTATGGGCAAATATGAAGTGAGCAACTTGAAATAAAAATGCCAATCATTAATATGATTAAAAACCATAAAACCAGTGCTTTATAAGGAATTTGCTCAACAATTTAAAGATAAATTTGCTCAAAGTAAAATGCAATGCTCTCAAAAGAGAAAACAAAGTCACCCTGAAATGTAAAATAAGAATTTTTAGCACAAGATATGTAAGATACAAAATGCTTATAGGATAATCAACTTTATAAATCAAAACATGTAAAACATATTTTTAAAGATATATTTGCCCAAAGTAAAATGCAATGCTCTCAAAAGAGAAAACAAAGTCACCCTGAAATATAAATAAGAATTGTTAGCACAAGATATGTAAGATACAAAATGCTTTTGAGATAATCAACTTTATAAATCAAAACATGTGAAATATATCTTGCCAAAACCCAAAAATTAGTAATTAACTTGGAAATTTAAAAGAAAGGAAGTGCTAAACCAAGACATGAATATGCAATTAGACTTGAAACATGAAAACAAAACATTTGTTTGAAATGATTACAATACTTGCTTTTGGAATAGACTTTGCGTATGAAAACTCAAACCATCAAGAGACAAATAAAGTAAATGTAATGAAAGTGCTCTTGGTTAATTTTATTAATTAGCTCTACGACAAGATTAAATTTAACTCTTCAATCCTCAGACCTCACCCTCGCCCAATGATATGGATCTCACAGTGAGGAGTAAAGGATCCCTAAGATGTCTACTTCAACCAATTTATGTTGGAGGTAAAATTTTAATGAGGCTTGGGGCCTTCCTACACTAAAATGCCTAGATGAAATGCAAATTGTGTTAATTCCCCACATTAAAATAATGATACATGCAAATGCTTCAAAGAGATTGATTTGCAATGCTTGAAAATGAAATAGTGTTCAACATAAGTTGCAATTATAACTTCAATTGGAGGAATAAAATTAGCTTACAAGTGTTGCATGTGTTTCATCAATAAATTAAAATGATACAAGTAATTTGCTTGAAAGTAAAATTTGTTTCAAATAAACAATGACATTAAATTGCTCCGATATTCAAGATAACAATGTACCATAAAATTGAAGCATGTATTCAAGTGCTCATGAAACAATTTACCAAGGTAAATGGAAATGAATTAAAGTTTGTTAAGAATATAAAATGCTTGCACGTAAAGGATGAATTGCCCAAAGTAAAGTGTAAGCTTGTAGCTCCAAGCAACAATGATAAAGAAAATGCAAAGCTCAAATGAAATTGTAACAAACTTTAACTTAATGAAATGTAATAGTGAGGTTGTGTCAATTCCCAATTAAAGCATGCATGTAAGTGAATGAAGTATGAAAGCTTAAACCATGCAAATGTCAGTCCACCCAAGAGAAGCCTCCCTCTAAATGGGGAGATAGGATACCATGGGAGAAATCCCAAGCTCCCACAAGGAAGTTAGATCTTTTATTAATATTACAATGAGAAGAGGGCCCTTCAAAGTTTTCAACTATACTTCAAGGAGAGGCCTCACAATAATTGCTTGAAACTTGGACACTAGACCTCCTTTCTTGAGAAAGTAGTGACAAGATCTCACAAAAATTATGCAAGGGAAACAAGGTGTGAGTTTCCTCCAAATGCCCACGGCTTAAAGAGGAAAATGGGCAACCCTCTAGTGAACTCGACTTGGCCAAAATAAGTTTCAAAAAAGGGCTCACGGAATCCTTGGAAATCGAACCCCCACCATTTGCCAAAGGCCCTACAAACACTTGTTAGATGTTGCGGGAAGTTGCTCTTCAAAATCTGCCACACAAGAGTTAGCAAACAATCCAAACAATGGCTGCAAAATAAGTTAATTATTAATGGAAAAATCAGCAAGATAAAATGTATATGTACAATTATAATTTACAAAAGGCTAAGCTAAAGAGTGAGAGTAAACTCTCGTCTTTGCTTAGCCATCTTCAAGATTTTAAATAGCAAATGAAAGAAATGAAGTACAATGGTTTTTTTTAAAAGAGATTTAAATTTAGAAGTTCTCAGCTTGTGTACAAGCTATGTGCCGAAATCCCTGCAAAACCACTTTGTAAGATAAGACTACGAAGGTTCAAAGAACAAATGATAGCTCCTTTAAGAATGTATCAAGAGTGGGTTGGTCTCTCTAAAGACTTCCCCTCACGCCTGATTCTGCAATCCCAACAAGATGTTCCATCTACAAAACTTCAATCAATAATTATTTTCATATAGATTTAGCAATAAACAATGATAAGAAAATCTAGAGATTTATTTAAAACCAACTAGAGCATTCTATACCTAGAGCATACTTCTAAATCAAATGCCAATGCAAGATAACTCTACATTAACAAATCTACAAGAGCATATGGAAGCAAATTAGATCAAAGCATGAGTAAAAGGAATTATAGCAATATTCAACAATTCATCACACTCGAAAAGGAGGAACACCTCATGAATGAAACCCCAAAGTCTTTATTGATATTTCTGAAAGTGTACAAGGCAGCAGCGCTTCCACAAGCACAATAGCTAGTAACAATCTTCTACAATGTGAGAGCCCATGGCTCTATTATATAGAGAGTTGGGAGCAAATCCCAATGAAGAATGACAATGACGAATGGCATTGGGTGACAATCCCAAAGAGAAATTTGAATTTGTTGAATGGAGCTCTAATGCCAAGTGTAAAAATCGAATTCTGGTAAGTGGACATCATTTTTTTCTTCCCTTATGTGCCAAATTCGAATTTTATGGTGGAATGACAAGTGTATATGGGTGGTAACCCATGTGGGGACAATTTCCCACAAAAATCTCCACCAAATATTCTCCCAAATCCTCCCAAATGTGCATGAACTTCACAAATTCGAATTTCCAAGCAGCTTTTTCATTTAATGCCATAAATCCGATTTTATTTGAGCACATGTCCTTTCCTTGATTTTAGGAGTCCACATCACCTTAGGACTTCACTTTAACTCCCCCATAATTTTCCACCTCATTTCCACAACATTTAGCATGTGTGAATATTTATTTTTCTCCATTTATTTAATTTCTGGCTTAATTAATTGCCAAATTTCCCATTAAACTCAGGAAAAGTGGGGTTTGAGAGTCCAAAACACATTATTAACCCCTCAAACTGTGTCATAATAGAAAGTTGACGGTGAGAGGTGTAATTTTGATTCACACCCCCATACAATTTCTCTAGACTACACTTATTACAATTTAAATGCAATTTTATTTGCAATTTTTGACTTGCGAGAAATCTAAAAAATTAAAATTGACTACCTAGACTAAACCAAATTCCAAGAAATTTTTTGTGTGATTTAGTATGGTAATATACATCGACTCTAGACACTAAGATGTGTTAGGGGCTCCACCTTCAAACCGTCACCCCAGCTTTGGGGTAAAAGGTGGGTGAAATAACCTAGAGAATTATCCACCTCTAAAAAGGAAGGGATAATTAACGAGATAAAAAAAATACTCCAAGTTGTACTCGTTTGCTGATTGAGTCCCAACATCCTAGGTCTGTTACAGACTCAAAACTCATCATTACTGGTATCACTTATTACAATTCCCCGTAGGGTGTGGAATCTGGGTACAAGAAATATGATGAGAAGATAGAAGTAGTTTAAAAAAACTCTGTTGAGTGACGATCTCTGATGGTACAAGTGTCCTCTGGATCATCCTTGGGCATGGAGTCTTCATGTAATCATCAGGTCCCACTCCAGTGTTCAACAAGTCCAAGTGAAATAAACTTAATAAAATTTACCAAGAGAATTCTCCAAAACATCTCTACAACATACAACATTGGGTTACAATTTCATTTGTCGGATTCACTTTCGAGCAACAAGCATTTGCCTTGGCACTTGTCTATCTTGCTATTTAATTTTTATCATTTGATTATCTATTTGTCTATCATTCATATTGTATGCTGATGTTTAATGTACTCCTATGTAATCTGATTAACTCCTAGAAATTATTTCTTGTTTATTGTAGCTTAATCGATCCTAGTTGTTTTAGGGACTGTTGCCACACAATCTAGTAGGGGTCCTAGGAGGGGTACCTAAGGGGAAACTAGTAGACCAAGTGAAAACAATGGGACAAAGACCCATTGTCACCTCAGTCAATGACCCCTGCTCTTTACGGACTTTCACTGATGGGAGGAGTTCCGGTATGAGGGAAATCCCTTAAAATCTTGAGATCAATGATAAGGTGTAATGTGATTTCCAAGGGTTAACATAATTTTAATCTCTATAATTTTCTCAAGGTAAAATTGTTAGATCATATGGTGAATTAGATCACCTAAGATAACTTGTACTAATCGAATTTTCTTATCACCGGCAAATGAAATAACAATTTGTAGAAATTTATTCAACACAATATAGAATAACACATAGCTAACACATACCACATATCAATAGAAAAAGAACGCAATGAACTAAACCCCAAAATCTTTCTATTATGATAAAAAAAGGGTTCCCAATAGAGAAGCAACTCAATACCAACGTTACAAAAATTTTCTCATGCAAAGATCCTCCTTACAATAGAAGTTAAATGGCTTCTTTATATAGAGAAACCCCTCCAAGTGAAAAATAACGGCTAGTTGGCTTGATCTTCGTCAAAATAATCTCGATTGTTGAAAATAACTTGATGATCTCTGGCTCTACTCTAACGAACTGCTGCAAAAACCCTCTGCATCTAGCTAGATCTGCTCAACAAGAAAATTTGAGCTGCTCCCTCTGCCTCTCGAATCACTTGTTCTCGAAGAATTTGTTGATGAGTTGTTGTCATTGATGTCAACCCAAGTAGCACCAGCGGTTACCCCGATCTTGCATGGGCATTTTGACTTGACCACTCATTCTATTTTGAGTGAAGGATCTTCGAGATCAAATCTACTCGTCGATATGTTTTCGTTGATATATGGCATGCCACGTAGTTCTTCATGGTTTGATAGATATTCCTGTTTGAAGTTAGTGACCCCAGTTAGTGAGCTAAGAACCCCATGGGGTAGTGACAGAGCTCTCTTTCATTGGTTGTTGACCATTAAACATCATGCATGAGTATTCTTTAGTATAGTTTATGAAGCAATTTACTTAAGGCATCACAAGTGTTGTGTACCCATGAGAAGCATCCCAGATTTATTTAAGAATAAAAGACCTCTTCCATAAGGCAACACCTCCTTTGATTAAGGTTTAAGCTAACCCATCAATGATGTTTGATTTGAAAAGTCAAAGGGTTTAGACTCCTAAAAGCCCTCCAACGTTCACTTGTTGAAGACCCTCTCAACCCAAGACATCTCTATAATAAGAGACCCTCATATCTTCCTCAAATATAGATATGAAATGAAATATCCTTAGAAAATAAGCTCTAAAATCTTCGCTATCCCTGGGCTATTAACGCAACAATTCTATAAGGATAGGGTTTTGATATTTTGGGACAACGCGGAAAGGAGAGAGTTACAATTATGAAATAATGTAGCAGTTTTAAGGTGTACCTGTAAGGCGACAACTGGCATTCCCCTACAGTGGTGATTGAGCCATCTAGTTCAAGCATCGAGAAGGCATAAAGGAGCTAGAACAATTATCTTAGTTCGATATTGATGAAAGAGGATAGATCAAATTGCTTAGGACACCGAGGTAGCTCAAGATCCCTTTCTTACATCTGCAAAGGGATAAATATTGGACCATATGATTCTACTCTGTGGCAAGTCGAAATTTCTTCTTGAAGTAGAGTTGCATACCAATTTTTGTGGAACGAGATCAAGCGAATGATTTGTGATAGGTTGAGTTTTCTACGGTGTCCAATATAGATTCAAACACTCTGGAGTAAACGTGATTCGTTGGAAAGGTTCCATGGGGTCTCGCAACAGTACAATCGATAAATCCAAGCGTGTTTTTGTGGCGACCAAATAAAGATATGCACATTCTGACGTGAATGTTGTTGAAGAATCTAGGGCAATCAGGTGTAGAATGATTCTTTGGGACTAGATAACAATTTGTGAAGTCCTTTTACTTTTTTTGTTAGATTTAATCTTCTTCTTCGCTTATCAATGCATGTGTGTGTGCTTCATCAAACTGTTATCAAAACATAAAACAGGAACACAAGATGTTGGCTCTTTGCCAAGGCCAAAACCTCTCCTCTTGAGAGGAAAACCCTTTAGTAATTTTCTCTTACTGAAGCTTCTTCTTGATCAATGCCAAACCCTAGACCCTTGACAAGAATATCCTCCAAGCACAAGTCAAATACTTCCTTCTTCATGCCCTTTGTTTCCTGGCACTTTTTCCTACTTCTTCCAGCACTTCGTTCCCTGGCACTTTGTCCTCCTACTTCCTTCGGCAAGTGGTGATAGACCTTCTTATGCTTAGTTCTAGAAGAGATATTTCTCCTTGATCTTTAGTGAACTCTTTTGCATAAGATGATGCCTTCCTTCTCTTAACCAATTGAACTCCTTCTTTATGTGAGATTGCAGACTTGATGTGACAGCACTGCAGCCCTAGTTTTTCGTACGTGTGGGAGGTTTCCCTTAGGTTTTGACTCCTTTCTCCTTTGCTTATGAGAGTCTCATCTTCGCTTGGATAGGAGACCTTAGAGGCCTAAGTTACTAGCCCAAACAAGGAGGAATATATCATTGTGATCTTGTTGTTGTTATGACCATAAACATCCCTTCTTTTCTGACACGTGTGACTGTGTATCCTCCTTAGAACAACCCTATAAACTTCGGTTTGTGTCTCTCCTTCTTCGCTGCACTAGAGGCTCCTTCTATTTCAACTTTCTTCACCCTTTCTCAGTTCTTCTTCTTCGCTAATTTCAAAGGTAGATTGCGTTGTACTTAGAGGAGTGGACAACCTCTATATATAGAGGATTGTCCCTCATTTAGGCCGACTTGACATATCTAATTTGGATTTCTTCTTTGTAGGTGTTGTTGCATGGAGGTTTCCCTTAGGTTTTGACTCCTTTCTCCTTTGCTTGTGAGAGTCTCATCTTCGCTTGGGTAGGAGGCCTTAGAGGCCTAAGTTACTAGCCCAAACAAGGAGGAATATATCATTGTGATCTTGCTGTTGTTATGACCGCAAACCTCCCTTCTTTTCTGGCACGTGTGACTGTGTATCCTCCGTAGAACAACCCTATAAACTTCGGTTTGTGTCTCTCCTTCTTCGCTGCACTAGAGGCTCCTTCTATTTCAACTTTCTTCACCCTTTCTCGGTTCTTCTTCTTCATTAATTTTAGAGGTAGATTGCGTTGTACTTAGAGGAGTGGACAACCTCTATATATTGAGGATTGTCCCTCCTTTAGGCCGACTTGACATATCTAATTTGGATTGCTTCTTTGTATGTGTCATTGCATGGAGGAGACTTATTGACTTTGTTTGGACGTATTCTCTTGACTCTAATACATAAACATACAACGTGTAACATGCCCTTCAGGTCTTCAACCTTTCTTTTGACTATTTGACTCACCTATAGCACTTTAACTTGTGCTAGACCTATTTCAATGAGCAAGAAACTCATTGACATAAATTGAAAAAATTAATATATATTTTCTTGAATAAATACAAATATCAAAAATACATTTATGAAGACCGAACCTAGTGACACTTCCTTCAACACTCCCTCTTAACTAGGGAGGTATTCATACAACATTACAAGGTGTTTGACTATGTATCAATCTTTGAAGAATTCACATAAGAGAAACCGGATTTGCAATCCATCTACTATAGCATCATAATAACCAACATTTGTTTCCACAACAAGTCCTTGATTGACAACTTTATCTCTCAATAGATCAGAGCACGATGTTGGCAAGACCAATGACTTATAGACACCTTAGTCATTGTCTCTCAAGGTACATACCCACTCAGGTGTTCACTGAGTATGACCTTCTAGAACTATTCTTGTCTTGGGTTACCAGCCCTCAAAGAATATCGGTCCTCTTGCCTACTCTTGTCCTGGATGCCCTACACATCTTCAAAGAGTATTGGTTGCTAGATGATTACCCAATCCTCCCATTCTTTCTTCCCAAATGAAGACAAGAATGTTGTGTCTATCTTGTGTCTACATTTCCATTTATGACCTTCATCTAGACTCACAGTTGTTAGTCCTGGTCTAGTGCATGAACCATGAAATGGAAAAACACAATTGTTACTCCTTTGTAATAAGGGGTGATCCAAAACTCCCTCTTGATCAAGGACTTGTCAGAGCTCCCTCTTAACTAAGGACTCTTTCATTCATCATCAACTTCTTCTTCGTGGGTCCTTCAACTGCTTGATCTCCTTCCTTTCTTTGATGTCATGAAGTCTTTGTTCAAACTTCTTCTAGGTAGGGCACCATCAATAGGTCACTTTCCTTCTTGGTTTTTCATGTCATTGCTTCCTTCGTGGAAAGTGGCTTTCTTGTCATACATCAGGTTTTCTTGTCATTTGTCCATGCTTCGGAATACTCTTTATGGATGCTCCGTTTTACTTGCTTGTTTTACATGCTTCGACCTAGTAGCCCATCATGACTTCATCCTGATGTTGCTTCAACTTTAAATGGTGCTTTTGCTAGATGGATTCTTCATCATGACATCTTCGTAGAGTAGAATTAGTTATCTGCATCTTTCATATCTCCAAGGCCTTCATAGGTGTCAAGGGTCTTTCCTTCCTTTGTCAGAGTTGTCCTGCCTTCTTTCGAGAGATATCTTCAAAGTATCTTGTCAGATAGTGATTCTTGATGATCATGGTGTTCTTCACATGCTTGATCTCTTTCTTCATTTGCTTCTCTTTGGATCAATTGGTCAACCACCTTAATCTCCTTGAGAGCACTTCTTCATTGCTTGCTTCCGCTAGTTAGCGTTTCTTCTTGCTTCTTAGTCAACAATCTTATATTCCTTATGTGAGCATATCCTTTTGTTTACCTTTATTGCATTGTAGTACATGCCTTTGAGCATGTCATTGGTGAAAGAGATTCTTTCCTAGTTGATCATGTTAGTTCCCATGACTCAATAATATACAAATGATAACATGACTAAACTTTGATGCATACATACCTCATCTTGATTCTCCTTTGATCATCTTAGCTTCATTTGGTTGACCTTGGTGTGGCCCTTCTTGCTTCATCTTAGCTTTCCTGCGTATCATCTTTTCCTTGAATCCCATGAATGGGATTCCCAATGAGACATCTACTTTGGTTCATGAACCTTCTTTTGAAGATTCCATCATAGGATCTTAAAGACCTTGCCTTGCAAATGTTTCTTTTGTTTTGATGATGGAGGTCTTCTAAGATTCTTAATCATGATCAATTTTTCTTTCGTCGTGGATGAGGTCCTATACTTGGTATGCTCCTTCTACATGAATATCTTGAGCCATATCTACCATGCTCCTATATTCTAGAAGATATATGCATTTTGTTCTCATTATAAATGCTACTGCTTCATGAGTATCTAGAACTCTATATACTTCATGCTTCTAGATTCTAAAGATGTTTCTAGCCATGCAATTTTTATTTTATTCCTACATGCTCCTATTGTACTCAAAACTTTGAAAGAAGACTTGAAGTGAAGAGTTTGACTTAGTCATACTAGAGATCCGGAGGATCTTCCTCCTTTTGCTTCTTTTCTTCTTCTTTCACCTCTTGAGTCATGTGAGCTTCTTCCCTCGTTCTTATGTTGTTGTTGTCCTTCTTAAGCTTAGGACAATTCCTTTTGTAGTGTCCATATTCTTGTCATCCATAGCATTGGATTTTGGACACATCTTTGTGGTTTGTTCTTCGTGGACCAAATTTGTCAAATTTTCCCGTTCTTTTGGCCATGGTAGCAAATGCTTGCTCCTTTGATCCCACATCTTCCTTTGCTTTTAGTCTGGTTTCCCCTGTCTTGCATAGAGATCACATTTCATTGAGTGTGGTTGCTTCCTTCTTGGCATATATGTTTGACGTGAAGTTGCCCCAATCCTTAGGTTGAGCATTGAGTACTACAGTTGTCATTTCTCTGTCAGACATGACTTCCCCAAGCTCTTGAAGTTGATCCCTCATCTCAGATTTCTTCATAAAGTAGGGAGCTATTCCTTCCTTGGATATCTTGATCTTGTACAATTCATTTCTTAGAGATATCACTTCTTCGGCTGTGGATACCGAGAATAGCTCTACTAGCTTATCATAAATTTCTTTTGATGTTTCAAATTTGGAGACATAAGGAATGAGAGAGTCCTTGATAGATTCTATTAGAATCCTTTGAGCTCTTGCCTCATCCTTATTGTACTTGGCTAAGGCTTGGGTTTGTTCCTTAGCAGGGATAACGATATTCCCTTTGACATGTTCTAGAAGTTCATTCTCTTTGAGAAGTAAATCAGTCCTCTTTTTCCAAGCAAGAAAGTTATTGGTACCTACAAATTTGTTGCTTTCCTTGCAAAAAGTCATTGATGTATATTCAGAAGGGTACATATACTTACTTGATAGATTTTGATTGGGAAATTGGTCAAGTGTAAGAAAATCATTGTAAATCATATTGTATCATGGATCATTGTCCTTGCTACGGGAGTCCACACCCTTGTCTCATTTCTGGTCATTATAGGGTGGCAGGGAGGTGCTAGACTGGTGCATGAAGTCCCTACAGGTTGGAGCCTGTGAATACATCAAGGTGGTAGTTTGGTCTAGGGTGTTGGGGCATCCTTTCAATTGACTACTGAAGAAAATAGGGCGTAGGGGGATCCTTCCGGTGGGAGCTAGAGAAGAATGATTTTCTAGAATTCTAAGTTGTAACTTTTATTTCAGTTAGGGTTGAAGGTTAAAGAATTTATTAGAAAAGCATTCGGTGGTTTGACCCAGAGGGGGTTTTCCACCTAAAATTCTTGTGCCTATTGTGTTTTATTGTTTATTGTTGTTATTGATAAAGATTAATAATAATTGAAGATTAACTAATGCTCTGAAAATATTTAAAAGTGATAATTGCTAAGGAATACTGATTCACCTTCCTTCTCAGTATTTCCAATAGAATCAAATTTTTCTGCTCCTCTCAGAAAAATCGGTCTTCCTCGGCCTCCTGACAGAAAGATTGCATTGCTCCTTGAGAATTTTGACTTGTTGCCCACACTGAGCAGCCGAATTCCTTCTTTCCGCTTCTGAGCTCTCTGGTTGATCAATGAAGCTCTGATACCATGTGAAATTTTATCTATTGCAGCTACAGGAAATTATTCCTCTAACTCAAAATTTAGTTATGCAGTTTATTTGCCACAACAAATAACGAATAAAATCACAACTGCAAATTTCACCATTAAAATACGCAGAAAATAAAATACTGGAAACTGAGAAATTCTAGCACACACAATCATTTGACAGTTATTTTTGGACAATTGTCCCTGGAAAAACCCAACTTGCGAAAACTTGTGCAATATATGAGGGTTTTATTATTAATCTTTAGCAACAATTCTAAGTACAATAATTTAGATGCCCAACTAGCAATCTAATCTGAGGAAAATACTGACAAAAATATCGTGAGAATTTTCTCTTACCCCACAACTATTTTCTGCCTTCAAAATCGCTTGCCCAACCTCTATGCTGAGCTCCCTGTGTCACCCTCTGCGCAAAGCTTATGCTAGCCCTCTAGAGATTTCGGCCTTCCTTCCTTTGCCTTTTCCGGGAAATGGAAATGTTCCTCCCGGAATGCTATTGCTCTCCTCTTCCACCTGCTACTCACCCTTTGGCTCTATCTTCTCTCTTGAGTTGCTGCTACTGAGAAAATCAAGTTGCCTGGGAAACATAGTATCTGCATTGGATGATCTCCCCATCACCACATCGAATTCCTGTTATAATCCACTGTTGGAGCACCAACGACCAAGATTAAAACTTAATCAATGGCTAGGATCATCTCTGGATTGATCCGTGTGAGTTTCTAGATGATTCTCACTTTATCTCAATTAATACTGATTAATTAACCATATTCCCTAAGTTTAGACAGGAAATATTGAAAAATCGGTTAATATTCTAATTTAGACACTTCTAGGTGGAATTTCCGGAAACGATTTCTCAATTTTGGAGATCTTATGTATTCTAGCCTCTCCACTAAATTTCATGGCTAGAACACCTGATGCTACAAAAACTAACATTATCGTCATAAAGACACTTCTTAACATTACTGTCATGAGAATGCTTTTCCATACATTACTTCATTGATACATATATCACAATTGTGAGAGCATTTTTCCATATGTATCATTCACATGAGCATAGGAATTTATGTCTTATGTCACCGAGTTAGAGCATCATTCTATTTGCCAACTTAGACTAGCCTTATTCATTGCATGTCATGGTATTGAATGATTAATTTAATGTGAAGATCAAAGGACTCCAATCCAATACCAGTTGAATAGCTCATACAACGTGTTATCGATACATGCCTAACTATAATTAGATCTCAGTGACAACAATCTTGATCATTATGTATTCAAAACCAATTATTATTACCAGAACACGGGGTATGCCAAACCCGTTCTTATCTTTTGCCAAGATTCTTCATATGAAAGTTCAGTGACAACAATATTGATCATTATGTATTCAAAACCAACTATTGTTACCAGAACACGGGGTATGCCAACCCCCTTCTTATCTTTTGCCAAGATTCTTCATACGAAAGGGATGTCATTACCAGGCTACATCTCTATTATGTCTTGACTTAGCTTGGTATAGAGAATAATAATCATATTTTTACAATATTCAACATGAATGCTGACCTTCACTATAAAAGATATATTTTCCATGAGAATGCTTGAATTTTTTCTACAAAAATTTGAACTTTTCCACAAACAAACCACAGAACTTGGACATGGCTTTAGAACTCTTGAACAAACCTTAGACTTAGGGCTTCTTTATGAGAAAGTTTTAGAGAACTATCACGGTTCTTAATGCAATAAGTATATAATAAATCTCTGGGAGCATACCTTATTATAAAGATAGTACTATTGTTTGGGTGCCAAAAAAAATCAAATTGATATGGTTAGCCTTCATGCAAAGTTGGTCATTATATATAGGATATAGTTTAGAGTCTCAGACATCCATTATAACATTCTATTTATATAACGAAGTTTGAGGAGACATCTACAGTATGTTTGCAACTTAATGGGTTGCTTCATAAAACAAATCAGTCTGCTCCAAATTCCATAGTGCATTCAATGAGTGACAAAATATGCTTGGACATACCTTAAGGTTTGGTTAGTGTAGAATTTATATGCCACCGATATGAGCCACAAAGCTCGCATACATAGAACTTAGTTATGGATATAATTTGCAATGCCCTAGAGGCATGTATTTCCAACTTCCTCGAATTGTTGATATCCTTTGTAATGTATCTCCCTTATCCTCAAGGGTTGCATGGGCAGAGAAATCCTGATTGCTAAGTGTCATTGACCTATAGAATCTACAAGCTCATCATCTTTGCCATAGCTTTTTGTTGTAACAACTTCACATCCACATAGATTGTAGTAATGGTTTTATTAGCAAATCCTGATCTGGGAAGTGCAAACACATCTCATCACACTAAGATCCATCATCTCCACAAGTTTTTTTTTCTTATTTATTTTTTATTTAACACAACGGATTACAAATAGATTCATATTAGATAAAATGATCTCTTGAAGCTTGGATCTTTCATAAAGGAAGCTCAAACTTTTTCAAATTTTCATATTCTCTTGTCACAAACCCTGAGGAAATTTAGATACCATGTAGAAGCTCGAATTTATGTTACAGGAGGCTCGCATAAGAGCCACAATAACCTCAGATCTTGCATTAAATAATTCAAATACATTCAGATACAAACTGGACGATAAAAAAAATATACGCAGGTCATACCTGAGAAGCCTCGACGTTAATTTAGACTTTTATTTTTAGGAGCATTTCACATGACCATACAACTTGCATCCAAAACTTTGAATTATCCTTAGAAATAGGTACCAAAACTCGCTTTTGAAGAAAAATGAATTGTAGCATTTTTGGATCTTCAACCAAGTTAGGACTTGAGCCATTATAGAACTTCGGATTCCCACTTCAGACCTCGAAAAAAGAAAGTACTTTGATCTAGATACCAGCTTGGACAAGTAGAGAAGCTGTAAATGTAATATTCGGCCTACCACAAGAGACGACCTAAATTATAGGTCTGCGAGTTCACAATAGGGTTTGACTGCCAACGTGGAAGAGATTAGATGAAGCTAGCATGCATTTAGGGACTCGACCCTTCGAAAAAAAAACTATCTAGACCTTCGTTTATCCTTCTTCAATGCCTCCCCAGCTCTAAAACGATGTTGAATTTTTGCTTAGGGCATAACCGAACAACACAATGTACAACTTCAACAAATCATTATTAGCATTTATATAGCATGTAACAATATCATTACGCAGTTTAAACATTTTATCATCAAAACCATGAAAAGAGTAGTAGAATGTAACCATGAAACCATAAGAAAAGAGATACAGAAATTAGGCTCACAGCGAGGGCAAAACCCATAAGGGGAAAATCCAAAAAAGATCTTCCTTATGAGAGAGAGAGTTTCCAGATTCATTAATACATCATAAATAAAAAATAGCAGAATAATAGCCAAATCATAAAAAAAAATCATAATCAAGTGCCATGTCAAAATCCAACTCCCTGAAATCTCGGCTCTTCCTAGAATTTCAACCTCCTCCTAAAATTTCGGCCCTCCTTTAATTTCACATGATCAGAGATGCATAAGACCAAGTTGATGTATCCAAAATGAGGAGAAATGATGTCCTTTATACAGCCTTCAAGTGGGGTTGAATGGGTGTCTCTTGGGGCCCAACAGACCTAATAAATTTGAAGGCAATTTTAAAAATTCAAATTTTCATTTATTTTTCAAGATGAAAAATCAACCATGGCTACCATATTTCCATCATATGTTGCCCTTCTAGGGGAAGAAAGGGTGACATGGCACCATTATGCTCAAACGTTAGGGTTTACTAGTGATGTGCAAGCCCTCCCCTTTCATCTCAAGGATAACCATCACCATCTAGGCTCCAAAACACGCAACTCCCATCAAAGAGTGTCAAGGTCTAGGGGTATCCTGGGTCCATTAGGTCACAGTATCAATAAATCCAACACCAAGCCATTAGTGGCTCAAAGTTTTAGCATATGGGGTACTCGTGAGAGCTAGGCACCACGTGGAACCATTTAATACATCGACGCTCATCTCTGGAGGGGCAATGTTGCATCACCAAGGTTAGAACTCCTCTATGAATTGGGTACAATGACCTCTTGGAGTGTTGTTGAATGTGATGGAGATCAACTCTCAAGGGGTCTCTGTTGTTGTGATAACACCACCTAACAAAACCTTCTAAAGATCAAGTGAAGTCATTAATCATTAGGGACAATAATCATAAATGAATCATTGTGGACCATACTTAATGTTAAGGGCACAAGGATACTTCACAAAAAACTCACATTTGAATGTCTAACTAGATCAAGACATGTAAACAAGTTACATCACTTATATTATGGATTATTAGGTCAACAACCTATTAGATGTTTGTAGACCCCAAGGGAAGTGACATGTCTTAGATTAGTCTGTGAATCCATAGGTGTGTGTGAAAATGATGGTTGCGAAGTGGGAAAGACTTCAGGGGAGGTGCCATAGCTATGTGACCAATGAATGGGGGTCCAACATCTTGACTGCATGGATGTAAGAAGGGAGCAATCATGGAGGCATGAGTTGCCCCTTGGCCTGTTTTTTCCACCCCTCTAGTGTGCCTTTTTATAATTTGTCTTTATTTGGGTGCATAACTTAGGAGTGCATGCTTGCTTTTGAGGTTTTTCGTCACCCCTTTAAGATGAAGCATTTTACCACTTATTAGGGTTAGGACATACAGGAGTTCCTTTCTTTAGATGAAGTATTAAATGCTTGAGGAACTAAGTGATGGCTGATGATGGGGGTAGAGCTCATGTTAGGTTTTTTTCCACATACTAAATAATATCCTAGCCATATTTTGTATATTACATTTTTCTTTCATTGTGGCTTTCTATGCTTTTATTTTTCTTTTAGCTACATTAACCTCTAGAACTATTTTTTCAGGCCCAAGCTAAAGGATGAGGACGAAGGGTGCCAATCCCAATGAAAAATGATCACAAGCCCAAAGCATGGAGGTGAATAATGGGAAAAGATGGAAAGTGATAAGTATGGACTACCTTGAACACACTACGTCAATCAATGCTTCCCTAGTAGTGTCCTTTGTAATATCCTAAGGCCTTATAGGAGGTCCCATTTGACTAGTGTCGATTAACCTTCCAAGTGAAGGGAACAAGAATACAATCAAGATGGGTCAATTATCCAGCTTTTGCCTTGTGATCCATTAAGTGAAAGCACATGATTGCAAAAATGGTTAAAGTACCTGTCGTTGGACGACCCACCTTCCTCCAAAAGAAGGAATCATATATGGTGGAAAAATATGACGAGAGCAAGAAGTGGAAGATCTTGGCATCATGCTATGTGCTAAGCATATGAGGTTGTTGGTTCAATATTTGTCCAAAGAGGAGAAAAAAATTATCCTATGGGTTACCCACTTTTTGGTGGTAACAGTGCCCAACCACTGAGATGTCAAATCTTTATTAGTGGTAGTATTGTTCAAGGTTTCAATAAAATTTGTTTTTGTGTCAAAAGAAGATAAACTTTTCAAAATTATAATCACCATATCTTCTTCTTTCATTGTGGTTTTAGTTGATTTGTATTGATCTCTAATATCCTTGATTTTTCACAAATGATCTTGCAAGGAATCAAAGTCTTCCCTTCTATTGGGACTAACAGTTTTTTAAAGGAAGAATAAACTTTTTTGAGGTTTCATGCATCTTTTGTAAATTTCCTCGCATGACAAATGCAACATTACTATCTAGAACATCTGGAAGCATCTCATTCATTGTTGAGAACTTGATTAACATCATATGCCTCAAATTTTAATAATTCGTATCATACTCTATTTGGGCATCCAGATTAATCTTATCCCACACTTATTTCTCAATACAAGTTTATACAAACATCTGTATTCAAATATGACAAGTATCTTCTATTCCCATGCTTTAAAATTTGGTCAAATAAACCTTTTGTTTCCATCTAACATTGTTTGAGATAAACTGGCCATTTTCAAGGGTTAAATACTCCAAAAGATTCTAAAAGGAAATAAGCAAACCCTACTACATACCCACTCAGTGTTGCACGATCCCTCCCAAAGGTTCCAAGGGCGGAACCACGTCCTATATGGATCCATGGAGGATCCTCCCGCAGATCTGAAAATCAGATCCACAATCGGAATGGGCCGCTTTCCTGGAAATCCAAAACGCATAGGGAAGATCAATGGTTCCGGATTTTCGAACCACAACTTCGGATAGGGATTTGCCTCGGATCTGCGGCTGACCGTGCGTAGATCTGGGCAGATCTCACATGGATAAGAGGGTTGACAGGTGGTTCAGCGGAGGCCTTTTTTTTTAATTTTTTGTGGCTTTAACTTAAGTTGGGGTGGGTTTATGGTGAGTTAGGGATAAAATAGATGGGGATAAGAGTCATTTCCCCTCCCTTTTCCTCACTCTTGCATCTTTGGCAAGCTTGGAGAAAAGAAGAGAAGAGAGTTTCGAGAAGAGAGGCTTGAGGAGAGCTTGGAGGAGTGGAGGAGTTAGGAGTAGTGAAGGAGGACGAGATTGGAGGAGTAAAGTGTGAAAATTTCTAAATTGAAATCCTACTGCATCAATTAATATTATTTCTTCTATTTATTATCTTAGAAATAAGTTATTCACAATGTTCTTATAGCAAATATCGAAATATATTCTACTGCAGCCTTCACAATTAAAATATTGCAGAAAGTAAATGTAAGGAAAACTACTGGCACAAATACAATCACAATGACATAGTGGGAAAACCGGTGCAACAGATGAGGGTTTCTTTATTATTCTTCAACAAATTCTCATGTACAAATTACAACAAGCAAAACAGGAGTGAGAAATTTTGCAGATGCTTCTTGACAAATTTTTGATCCAGGTGAAGTACTCCTCTTCCCCGGAATCCTTCTATGCCCCTCTACGTCAAACTTCTCACACTGACCTAGTGTCTAATTGCCCATGCATGTTCTATGTCAATCTATCTCTGTGCTGCCTCTTTCTACATCACCCTGTTCTGGCTTTGTGTCTTGCTGCCTTGCACTCTCAAAAGATGTTGATCCCCTCTCTTCCTTTCTCACTTGCAACTCTCCCTCTAATTTGATTTCCTCTTGCTAAACTTTGACCAGTGAGAAAATCGATCTTACTCGGGTAACTGAGTATCTACCTTTGGTGTGTTCTCCATGTGCCCATCAAGCCTCCTCTTATAATCCTCTCGTTGATCAATCAATGGCCCAGATTAAATTCTAATCAATGGCTAGAATCATATTGACTTGATCTCTGACTTCTTCTAGAAGTTTCTCCATAGTTTAAATTAATACCCATTAATTATTTTAATTTCTTAAGTTTAGACTTAGGGTCTCATTAAAAATAATTATTTATTTTAATAAAACTGTCTCCAGGTGGAATTTCCCAAAACAATTTCTGGGTATTGGAGAATGCATGTGTCTAAGCCTCCCTGCAAATTTTGAGACTTAGAGCACATCCGATGCTACCAGAAATCAACACTCCCTCTTAGCGAGGAATGTACTCTAACAATGCAACCTGCTGAAGCATCAGTATGTTCTGTAACATCTCCCTCTGCGCTGTTGATGTCTGTCATGCTATCCACCAATGTCTGTGCAATTGCTGCATCTGTATTGCTGCTAACCCTGCCACTGTCAACACTGCGTCCGTACTGCAACTCCCTCTAAATTTTTGCATTTGTGCTACTGTTGGCACTACCACTGCCAACTGTCCCTGCACTACAAACTATTGCTACTACTAAAACGAATTTTCTACCATACCCATTTTCTCTCTGAACTGAGTGAACTTAGCTCTCCCAAGGGCCTTTGTGAGTATATCGGCTACCTGCTCTCTTGTGGGGACATACTGTAGCTATACTGCCCCATGCTGAACATAGTCTCTGATAAAGTGACATCAGATATCTATGTGTTTTAATTGATCATGAAATACTGGATTCTCAGAGAGTTTGATACAACTCTGATTATCAAAGTAAACCCTGTTCGCCTCCATCCCTTTTTTGAACAAGCTCACAAGCAATTTTCTGAGCCATAAAGCTTCACACGTAGCTATGATGGCTGCCATATATTCTGCTTCTGCAGAGCTCAGAGCTATCGATTTCTGCTTCCTGCTGCACCAAGATATCATCCCTAATCCAACACTAAAGCAGTACCCCGAGGTACTTTTTTGGTCTACTGAACTACCTGCCCAATCTGCATCTGTGATCCCATTCAATCTGACGTCCTCCCCTCTGGAGTATTTCAACCCATATCCTATTGTTCCGCGCACATACATAAGAATGTGCCTAGCTGCTGCCTAATGCACCCTTTTTGGTTCTACCATGAACTGACTAAGAGAGTTGACGGCAAAGAAAATGTCCGACCTAGTGTTGACTAGATACATGAGCGGCCCAATGAGCTGCCTGTACAACGTGGGGTCTACTTCCTTATCTCCTGATGCATCTATTCTCTTTCAGTTGGTGATCATGGGAGTCACCATGGGTCGACAATCCTGCATTCTGAATCTTTTCAGAATGTCTGTAGCATATCTTCCTTGTCCAAGGAAGATCTCCCCATTCTTTTGCTGAGCTTCCAACCCTAGAAAATAATGCATCAACCCCTTGTCCTTCATGTCAAATTTAGCTTCAAGATTCTTCTTGCAATCTTGTTTGAGCCTGGATGACCTAGTTAGGAACAAGTTATCTACAAGTTATGAGGAGTTCTATTTTCGATATACACTGTTGTGTTGCAAACTTCTGCCCATAGATACCTAGGTAGATCCTGATCATACAACATAGCTTTGGTTGCCCCAATAAGAGTTCTATTTTTCCGTTCTACTACTCCATTTTGCTCCGGATTATATGGAGTTTTCCACTCTCTTTTGATGCCCTCCTTTGCGCAGAAATTTGTGAAGTCTTTGTTCGTATATTCTCCACCATTATCTGAATGCAATACCTTTCTCTTTTTCCCTGTCATATTTTCAACAAGAGCTTTAAACTCTCAGAAATGATCAAAGACCTCATGCTTGGTCTTGAAGAAATAGATCCAGGTTTTTATGGAGTGATCATCGATAAAGGTGACAAAGTATTCGCCACCACTAAGAGCTCTTGTGGACATAGGACCACAAATATCTGAGTGTATCAATCCTAATACACATTCTGCTCTATTGTTACTTCTGGAAAAAGTTGCTTTAGCATACTTCCCTAGTACATATCCTCTGCATAAGTCATCATGTTCACTACTAAGGACTAGTAGTCTTGTAACAGTCTCTCTGAACATCCTCAGTGCTCCATGGTGTAAATGCCCCATTCGCCTGTGCCATAATTCATTTTGCTCCTTCTCAACATTATAGTTGCTACCTATCAGTGCCATTGGTGACTCAAGCTGCAATCTATACAACTTGTTGCTTTGAATCCCAATTTTCCTTTTCTTCTTCCAACTTCGATGCTTGACATATATTTTCTTTCCCATGAAGTATACATCGTATCCCTTGTCCTGTAACTGGGACACTAAAATTAAGTTCATTCCTAATCCTGGCACATGCAGAACATTGATGGCTTGGATGCTGGTCCCTGCTTGCGTCTAAAATGCTATGGTGCCTCTCCCTACTGGAGTACATTTCGTTTTGTTTCCCATAGTGATTTGGAAGTCCATTTGTTCTTCTTGATAGCTCGACAAATGTTCTCATACTCCAGCCATATGAGCTGAAGCCCCACTATCAATGTACCAAACATCTACTGACGCTAAATTTGCTAGGCAGGCGAATTCTTCATCTATTTTGGTAAATAACTCTGAGACACTTTGAGTATCCATATTGTGCCAATTTTCAACGCTAAGTTGTCCCAACAACTGCTACAGGAAAAGCTACGTCCCACTTGAGACAACCTTTCTTGCTGAATCTTCTATTGCATTGTTCCTTCTACCACTCACAAATTTCAATCAGAAAGACTTGCCTCTCTATCGACTCACTCAAAGAGAGTTTTCCCACGAAATCTAATCCTCTTTGCTTTGAACTGCGCAAGCCCCTTGGAGAGTCGAATTACTGCCCCTACAGGAATTTCGAATTCCTTTCTTCCTTCAACATTGGGTCTTCTGACTTCTTCCTTTTGCTTTCCCTTAGCTCTGATACCATGTGACAATTTCTACATAGAAATCCTACTGCAATGATTGATATTATTCCTTCTACTTGTTATCCAAGAAATAAGTTATTCAAAATGTTCTTACAACAAATATCGAAATATATTCTACTGCAACCTTCACAATTAAAATATTGCAGAAAGTAAATGTAAGGAAAAATACTAGCACAAATACAATCACAATGACACAATTATTTTTGGACAATCATCCGCGGAAAAACCCAATGTGGAAAATCGGTGCAGCAGATGAGGGTTTCTTTATTATTCTTCAGCAAATTCTCATGTACAAATTACAACTAGCAAAACAGGAGTGATAAATTTTACAAACACTTCCTGACAAATTTCTGATCCAAGTGAAGTACTCCTCTTCCCCGAAATCCTTTTGTGTCCCTCTGCGTCAAACATCTCACACTAGCCTAGTGTCTAATTGCCCACACATGTTTTGCATCATTCTGTCTCTATGTTGCCTCTTTTTACGTCACCATGTTCTTGCTCTACGTTTTGCTGCCTTGCACTCTCGAAAGATGTTGATGCCCTCTCTTCCTTTCTCACCTGCAACTCTCCCTCTGATTCGATTTCCTCTTGCCGAACTTCGACCAGTGAGAAAATTGATCTTACTTTGATAACTGAGTATCTGCCTCTGGTGTGTTCTTCAAGTGCCCATCAAGCCTCTTCTTCTAATTATCTCGTTGATCAATCAACCACCCAGATTAGATTCTAATCAATGGCTAGGATCATATTGACTTGATCTCCTCCTTCTTCTAAAAGTTTCTCTCACAGTTTAGAATGATACCCATTAATTATTTTAATTTCCTAACTGTGTCTCATTAAAAATATTCAATTATCTTAATAAAACTCTCCTGGTAGAATTTCCCGAAACAATTTCTGGGTATTGGAGAATGCATGCGTCTAAGCCTCCCTGCAAATTTTGAGACTTAGAGCACATCCGATGCTACCAGAAATCAACACTCCCCCTTAGCGAGGAATGTGCTCTAGCAATGCAACCTGTTGAAGCATCACTCTGTTCTTTAACATCACCCTCTGCCTTGCTAATGTTTGTCATGCTATCCACCAACCTCTGCGCAAATGCTGTGTCTGTATTGCTGTTGACCTTGCCACTGTCAACACTGCATCTGTACTGCAACTCCCTCTAAATTTTTGCATTTGTGCTATTGCTGACACTGCCACTGCCAACTGTCCCCGCACTGTAAACTATTGCTGCTACTGAAACGGATTTTCTACCATACTCAACTGCTCTCTGAACTTAGTGAACTTAGCTCTTCTGAGAGCCTTTGTGAATATATCGGCTACCTGCTCTCCTATGGGGACATATTGTAGCTGTACTGCCCCATGTTGAACACAGTCTCTAATAAAGTGACATCAGATATCTATTTGTTTCAACCGATCATGAAACACTGGATTTTCAGAGTGTTTGATACAACTCTAATTATCATACTAAACCCTGGTTGCCTCCATCCTTTTTCTGAACAAGCTCACAAGCAATTTTCTGAGCCATATAGCTTCGCACGTAGCTGTGTTGGCTGCCATATATTCTGCTTCTGTTGAGCTCAAAGATATTGATTTTTGCTTCATGCTGCACCAAGATATCATCCTTGATCCAACATTGAAGTAGTACCCCGAGGTACCTTTTCGGTCTACTGAACTACCTGCCCAATCTACATCTGTGAACCAATTCAATCTGACATCCTACCCTCGGGAGTATGTCAACCCATATCCAATTGTTCCGTGCACGTACCTATGAATGTGCCTAGTTGTTGCCCAATGAACCCTTTTTGGTTCTACCATGAACTGACTAAGAGCGTTGACAGCAAAGCAAATGTGTGGTCTAGTGTTCACTAGATACATGAGCGACCCAATGAGTTGCCTGTACAAGGTGGGGTCTACTTCCTTCTCTCTTGACACATCTATTTTCTTCCAATTGGTGATCATAGGAGTAGCCATGGGTCGACAATCTTGCATTCTGAATCTTTTCAGAATTTTTGTAGCATATCTTCCTTGTCCAAGGAAGATCTCCCCATTCTTTTGCCAAACTTCTAACCCTAGAAAATAATGCATCAACCCCACGTCCTTCATGTCGAATTGAGCTTCAAGATTCTTCTTGCAATCCTATATGAGCCTGGATGACCCAGTTAGGAACAAGTCATCTACATATAATACCAGAATAAGTGGCTCATTCTCTACCATCAAATAGTAGAGATTGGGATCATCATCACTCTTGACAATTCCCAATTGTTGCAATTAACTATCAATCTGATCATACCATGCTCTGGGTGCTTGCTTGAGCCCATATAGGGCTTTCTTTAATCTGCAAACATGAGTTCTCTTCTCATTAGTTTTGAAGCCTTCAGGATGTTCTATATACACCTCCTCTTTTATCACCCTGTTCAAGAATGGTGTCTTGACGCCCATCTGTTGAATCTCCCATCCCATTTGAGCTACTAGGGATATAACAGCTCTATTAGAGGTGTATCGAGCAATTGGGGAGAAGATCTCTTCACAGTCTATTCCTTCTTTCTGAGCATACCCCTTTGCCACGAACCTTGCCTTGTACTTCTCTATATTGCCATCTACAACATACTTGATCTTGTAGATCCATCGTGATCCTACAACTGATCTATCTTCTGGTCTAGGTACTACTTCCCAGACATCATTTGTCATGATAGATTTGTATTCTTCTACCATGGCATCCACCCATACTTGGTGTTGAACAGCTTCTTGAAAGCTAGAGGGTTCTTCAACCTGAGCTACCAATGCCTAGTATATGTCAGGTTGCCTACGTTGCCTTTTCTCGATTCTAGTAGCTCCAACAAACTCCTTTGCGTCTCTCAGTTTCTGTCGTACTTCTCTGCTGGTTCTGCCACCGAGGCTCAACCAAATCCTCCTCTTGATCCTATCGTTTCATCTATTGAGAACTATCTGCATTTCCTCCTTCTGAGGAGATACTGGTACTGGTCACTGTACTCTATCCAGGTGTCTGTCCTCCTGCTTGTCCTCCTTGCTACCCTTGCTACTCTTAGACTAATGTAACATCTCTTGACTAATTTTCTATAGGCATCTCACGAGATTTCCTGAAAGCTCTGTCCTCCATGAACTTTGCATCTCGTCTCACTACAATCTTCCTAGGAATGTAGATTACTTATGCCTTTGAGGTCTCATTGTATCCTATGAGATACCCTTTTTTTGCAGTCTAATCCAGTTTATTGCGCTTCTCGTCTTGAATATGACATTAAGCCACGCTTCCGAATATCCTGAGATGACTGACTTCTGGCTTCTTCCCTTTGAAGAGCCCTTCGGGCATTTTCTTCCCCAATGCTCTATGAAGAGTTCTATTCTGGATATACACTGTTGTGTTGCAAGCTTCTGCCCATAGATACCTAGGTAGATCCTGATCATACAACATAGCTTTGGCTGCCCAACAATAGTTCTATTTTTCTGTTCTGCTACTCCATTCTGCTCCGGATTATGGAGTTGTCGACTCTCTTTTGATGCCCTTCTTTGCGACTTGTGACTATTGTTCCATTACTATGATGTTGCAAAGACTAATAAAGACATTAAGGATTGGGACAAAAATCCAAAGGAGCTCAATTTGGAGGATGGAGTGTTGTGATTAGAGCAATTGGAGGATGCTCTTATCCAAGATGATGATGATCGAGTTGAGATGCCATCGCCATTCGGTCCCATGGTTCCCAAATTCCATGCTTCAACACCAACAACAGGGGTTTCATTTTCATCAGTTACACTGCCACAACTTCCAAAGCCACCATCTTCTTCATTGCCACCATGGGGAGGCTCGCGTGCTGTTTGTGGTGGAAGGAGGAGAGCTTAGTAGATATGTTCATAGTTTACTACTTTTGTCATAGGTTAGAGTTGTAGTCTTGTTGTGAATTTGAACTTTTTTGTCTTACTCTTCCTAGTTTAGTGTGTACTTGAGTCTTGGTGGTGGCCAAGTGGCCTATTTTGTGAACATTATTATTTGAATTTTGGACATGACTCATGTTGATAGTTGCTCACTTGCTAGATAAGTTACTTGAATGTTTGATGATTTTATCTTCTAAATGTTTTATGTTTTATGATATGCTTAAAAATTTGATGTATGTTTGTAATGTAGGAATTTACAAGGTAAGTTCCTCAGATAGAACACCAAAGGACACACTGCTCACAAACAGATCACAGATCAATACACCAGTATTCTTGATGTGGTTAAAACCCTTAAAGAAGGAAACAATCCACGACCTGAGCCAACGCGACCACTTCAGACAATTTATTAATATAAGAAAGAAAATTTACATAAGCTTCTCTCATGAACAGTCACCTTACAAATGACCCTCCATGCTCTTAAAATAGAGATCATGGACCAATCGGGTGTTAAGCCACGGATCAAGTGTCGGTAATACCAAGGAGAGAATGTTCATGAACCATCGGGCCACTTCATGGCTAAAACATATCGTGATCGTTGGATTGTAAGTTACAAAAGTACATAGTAAAGAAACACACTTTACCTGACTCTACACTAGACCAAGTTATACTTAACTATTTCCTATGTGTAGGAATATCCTAACATCACCCCTTAAGAACAAGTTGGAATAGGATTGAAGGATTTACAAATATGGCACAATTAGAGAAGGAAGGAGGCATTACAGCCTATCCCCCCTTAGTGACAACTTCCTGAACTCCAACCATAAGTCGAAGTTTAGTAAACTTCGCCTCTGTGAGAGCCTTGGTAAAAATGTTTGCAACTTGATCATCGGTTGAACAATATTGCACTTCAAGAACATGGTCATGAATGAGCTTTTTGATGAAATGCATGTGTAGTTCAATGTGTTTGTTGCCCTAATGTTGGACTGGATCTTTGCATAGTTGAATGGCACTTTGATTATCACACCAAAGTGTAGTCGGATGCTTCTGTTGAAAGCCAAACTCTGACAAGATCTGACGAAGCCACAGGGCTTCCTTACTAGCTTCTACGATGCCACGATACTTTGCTTCTACTAAAGAAAGAGAAATGGCACTTTGTTTCTTGCAAGCCCATGTAATAGGTCCAGAACTAAGTTGCACGAAACGGGGAAACGCGGAAGCGAAACGAAACGGGGAAGCGAAACGAAACGCGACCTCCCCAAATTTTGGAAACGGGGA
>APFE031660642.1:192082-249381 GCA_000404065.3 Pinus taeda
TTAACATTAAGATTAAATTTACATCACATTTACTCATGAGTCATCACATAATGAAAATAAAAATATAGGAACTGGAAATGCCAGAAAAGAGAAGAGAAATATCGCTGTAGCTGAGCCAAATCTGCTGCTACAGAAATCTCCTGCTGAAATCTCCTTCTCTTGCTGCTGAAATCTCTTTCTCCCGCTGCTGAAATCTACTTTGCTCACTGCTCAAAACACCAGCTACTGAAACAACTGCCAATCTCCAAGAGAAACTCCTTGCTAAATAGTGTGATGAGAGAATGAGAGACACTGCTCTTTTATAACTTTAGAAATGGTTTCTAGAACAGCTTAGAAACCCTAAAAAAATTTAAAAACTAATTAGAAAAAAAAAAATTAAAAAACAAGTCAGTTTTTTGGGGAAACGGGGCCCGTACGGCCTGGAAATGCGTTTCTGGCCGTACGGGCACGTTTCCATTTCGGGAAACGTGCCCGTACGGCCGGAAACGCGTTTCCAGGCCGTACGGTATGCCGAAACGCGTTTCCGTTTCGTTTCCGGGCAGAAACGCCCTCTGTACCTGCGTTTCCTGCAACTTAGGTCCAGAACCAAGAGTGAAGACATAACCTGCAGTAGACTTCCGATCATCAGGGTCACCAGCCCAATTGGAATCAGTGAAACCAACCAATAGAGGAGATGCTTCTGCACTGTAATGAATCCCAAACTGAATTGTACCTCGAGCATAACGATGTATTCTTTTCGCTGCTTTCCAATGACTTTCATGTGGGTTTTGCATAAACCGAGCAATGAGGCCAACAATAAGGGAAAGGTCAGGACGGGTATGGGTAAGATATAAAAGTTTTCCTACAAGCTAACGGTATAAGGTAGCATCAACTTCAAGGGAAGTACAAGTGGCTGAAAGTTTCGCTCCAAACTGAAAGGGAGAAGGGGCTGGCTTACAGTCTTCCATGTGAACGTGGTGTAGAAGATCACAGGCATACTTGGACTGGGAAAGGAAATACCTTCCTTGGACTGCAAGACTTGAAGACCAAGAAAATAATGCAAGTGTCCTAAGTCTATCATTTCAAACTTCTTTTTAAGGGTGGACTTCACATGGTTTATAAGGTTGGGATCACTACCAGTAAGGATAAGATCATCAACGTAAAGAACAAGAATGATAAGATACTTACCCACTTTCTTGGTGTAGACAGTATTGTCAGAATGACACCTAGAAAAGCCAGTATCTAAAAGAAAGCTATCCATTTTGGCATACCAAGCTCGAGGGGCTTGCTTGAGACAATAAAGGGATTTCTTAAGCCGACAGACAAGGCTGGAGTCTGTTTGTATAAAGCCAGGAGGTTGTTCCATATAGATATCTTCATGCAAGTCCCCATGCAAGAAGGAAGATTTTACATCCAGCTGATGGACTTCCCATTTGAAAGAGGAAACAAGGGAAAGAACAAGGCGAATAGAGTTCATTTTGGCAACAAGGGAGAAGGTTTCAATATAGTCAATGCCTTCAATTTGTGAAAAACCCTTAGCAACAAGATGAGCTTTATGTTTATCAACTTTTCCATCTGGTCCAAACTTGGTTCTATAAACTCATTTACATCTAACAAGTTTTCTTCCCTTTGGAAGAGGAACAAGATCCCATGTATCATTTGCCAATAATGAATGATATTCTTCATTCATAGCTACATCCCAATCTGGATGGCCTGAAGCTTCTAGAAAGGTGTTAGGATCATAATTCGTTGAAGCTTGAGCGAGTAAAGAAGAGGCTCTATCAAACTGGGAACGTGTACGTCGTTGATCTGTAGGATCACCTGCAAGAGAACCTACTGCATCCCAAGTAGCACAGACACATTTTGGAAGCTGAGGTGCTGAAGGAGGATCTTAAGAAGGTGGGGGAGGATTGTCATCCTCGCTATCATCATCTGAAGACAAAATATTTTCAGAAGTAGAAGGGATAGAGAGAGGTAGCACATCCACTGAACTGGGCTCATAGGCCGATATATCTTCAGCAAACTTTACATCTATTCTAATGATAACATTTTTGGATTTAGGTGGAATAAGTCTATATCCTTTGACATCTTTAGAATATCCAACAAAAATACATTTTTCACTCTTAGGTTCTAAGGCTTTATGTTTCTCATCGGGAATATGGGCCCATGCTTCACTTCCAAAAACACGAAAGTGACTTACATCTGGTTTAATTGAGCTCCATGCTTCTTTTGGAGTGATATCCTTTAAAACCATAGTAGGAGTGCGATTTACTATGTAATTTGCATAGTTAATTGCTTCTGCCCAAAAATTACGACTAAGACCTTTAGATTGAAGCATACAATTAGCCATTTCCTTTAAGGTGCGATTCTTCCTTTTAGCCACACCATTTTGTTGTGGAGTATATGGAACAGTGTGTTGCACTTGAATTCCATACTCAGTGCAAAAGTTGATGAATTTGTTGTTAACATATTCTCTGCCATTATTAGATCTTAGTTTAAGAATTTGATGTCCAGATTGTTTCTCAACAAAGGCCTTAAAGGCCAAGAACATGTTAAGGACTTCACTCTTGAGTTTTAAGAAGTATACCTGAATGCGTCTGGAGAAATCATCAATGAAATTTAAGAAATAGTTGTAGCCAGAGAATGAAACAACTAGAAGTGGACCACATAAATCACTATGCACAAGCTGTAAAGGGGTTGAGGCATGCCAAGAGGCACATTTTCAAAACTATCCCGATGATGTTTTCCAAATACACATCCGGAACATACACCATCTCTGCAAGATACCATAGGAAGACTTGTCACCATATTTTCCTTACATAGATTTTGAAGGGAGCGTTAGTTAAAGTGACCAAATCGCTCATGCCAAAGTCTGCTCACTTCATCATTATGAGCAACAAAGACCGAGGGAAGAGTTAATGACCCAATGTTGTTAAACTTATACAACCTTGTAGAATCATCAGCGATGCCAATAGCTAAAATCTGTCTAGGATCTCTTAGGTCCTTAATTACAACATCATGAAGTGAAAATTCAACGGTTTTACCTTCACCTGAATGAGTTATCTAATATACAAATAGAAGGTTGCAGGATAAGGGTGGAACACATAATACATCATCAAATTGACCACTATCTAGATGAATAGTTCCAATCCCTACAACACTAAGAGATCTATCATCACCAACATATAGACTTTTGGTGTTACGATCATTTAAAGAAGAAAACATGGCTTTGTTTTTGGCCATGTGATAAGAAGCTCTAGAATCAATGAGCCACTCATGAGAATGAGAAGAAGATACATTTAGTGCATAACCAGACCGAGATGCTTGACAATCACATGCAGAAAGTGCTATAACTGAAGATGAAGTTGAAGTTGAAGAGTGTCCCAAATGGATGTTATGCTTCTTAATTGTTGCTTCCAAGGCTTCCATCTTCTTAAATAATTTGGATTCTAAGTGGCCATCTCGATTACAAAAGTTGCAATGTCTATCAGTCTTCTTCCCTTTGTTTTTATTTGCCTTATCATTTTGTTGAATTGATTTTTCATTTTGAGACTGAAAGTGCTTAGGACCCTTGGGTTGGTTTAGGACCATTCTTTTTAGGATGTTGCTTCTTAGGATTCTTTGAACTTGGTTGTTGTTGGGCGGCTAAGCCTTTCTTGGAAGAGTTTCCAAGATTAAGAAGACCAATATGTACAAGTTTTTCTTATTCTCTTATTAAAGAATCACAAAAGGCATCAAAAGAAGGGGACTTATAGTCTTGTCCTTGAGAAATAAAGGCTTCTCTAGTAGAATGGAAGGTGGAAACAAACACAAAGTAGGTTGGTCCCAACTTAGTAAGAATGGAATAGATAAGGCTATCATCTTCTTTCTTAACCTTAACACCTTCCAAGAGAAGTCTAAGGGTCTTGAACTTGGATAAAAAAATCTTCAATAGAAGAAAAATTATTGGGGTCCAATGTAAGCAACTCATTTTCGAGTTGATGGGCTATAATTTCATTTTTAATTCCAAAAACTTTATTGAGTTGTTTCATTGCTTCATCAGGGGTATCAATTTCGGTGATATGGAATCTAAGGTCTGGAGAAATGGACATCCCTATCAACCCACGTGCTTGATCTTGCCTATTTTCCCATTTGGTTTGCTTATCTTCATCTTTAGGTTCAGACTCTTGGCCTAAGGCTATTCCATAAAGACCTTTACTTCTAAGTAAATCCTCCATGTATGACACCCATTGGAAGTAGTTGGTGCTGTCAAGAATAACTTGGCATGGACTTTCTATTTTAACAAAAACTGAAGTTGTAGATGCTGAAACTAAGTGTTCCATTGGAAAGATCTTGAAAACTAAGTCGATTAAAAAAAAACGGCTCTAAAAACGGCTTCTGGATGAAAAAGTTATGGCCTTTTGAAGAAAAGTTGTTGAAGATGTTGGTGAAGTACATGAATGTGCGGAAGTGAATGATAATGTTATATTTAAAAAAATGCCCTCTTTCCAAACTTAATCTAATTAGCTCACTTTTAAAAAAAAAATTATGTGACCCACTTTTATAAATAAGTGAAAGTCACTTTTACAATGGTACTTTATGAAGTACCCACTAAATTGTAACTTAAATAAAAGATAAAGAGAATTTAGAATTATAAGTGATTCACTTTTTATAATGGGTGAGAACACTTTTACATAAAGTAACTTTAAAACATAAGTTACATGTGCTTTTTGAAAAAGTAACTCAACAAAAAGAAAGACTTGAACCCAAGACCTCTATTCTCATAAAGTAACTTTGGACCAAGTAAGCTAGTTTAAAAGGTTAGTAATTTTTGGAAAAAAGGAAAGGGTTTTTTTTTTTTAGTTATTGAAGCTTTGGAGTGCGTGCTTACTTGAAAAAACCCTTTTTGCCTACAAAACAAAAACCACGCAACCCAACACGGACATGCCAAAAAAAACCAAACCTTATGGCTTGAAGTTAGCTTTCGCCGGAAACTAAATATTTTACTCAATGTTTCTGATTTTCCGAGATCACACTAAGGCACAACGGAAAAGAGCATACACATGAGAAAAATCCTTCCTTTCTGTTTTTGATTTGCCTAGATCACACAGAGTCACAGGGCAAATGTTGAAGTTTCTAAGTTTACTTAGTTAGAAACCCTCCATGCACTTTATCTGATTTATTCCTACCTACTTGTTATTTTCCTTAACAAGTTATTCACAATGTAAATATTGAAAATAAACACTAGTGCATGCTCAACATATTACAGATCAACAACTAAAAAAAAACAGAAACAAAAACACCATATGACACCATTATTTTTGGACCAATGTCCCCGAAAAACCCAATGTGGGAAAATTGGTGCAATTATCTAAGGGTTTTCTTATTAAGCAATATTAGAGTACAATCTGGGTGCCGAAACTAGCCTACCCAACAGAGAATTTCCTTGGCGGTAATACCTCTTGGTTTCTGACAAATCTCCTGGCTGAAACCCCGAATAATTCTTTCGGCAGCTTCTTAGCACAAAATTGCTTAGAAACCCCAACGTCTGCGCAAGTTGGACTGCGTCAGCCTCTCCTAGCCCAGCGCTGGCCTTGCATCAGCTTATTTTGGCTTGCGTCAGCCCTTTGAGCCTCTGCGTCAGCTACGCAGGCCTCTCTCGTGCTCTGCGCAGCACTTAACTGCCTCTACGTGGCCCTGCTTGAGCATTGGTTGCTCGTACGTCACTCTCTCTGACTACTCTGCTGCTCTCTCGACACTATCTCTGCCTCTCTGTCTCTATGTACCCAATTGCCCCTCAACTGCTCTCCAATCACTGATTCTATCTCTCTTAGCAAACCTCGCTCTAGAGAATAGAATGACTGATCACTCTGGTTTATTCTCCAAGTGACCCTCAAGCCTCCTCTTATACTTTTCCTGTTGACATATCAACGACCGAGATTAAGTCCCTAATCAACGGCTAAGATTAGATCTGGCTTGATCCTTGTCTTTTGGACCACTCTAACACAGATTCATATTAATACACATTAATATTTTATTTTATTAATTATTTTAATATCTCTTGATCTGTTTAGAATCTGCCCAAACCCTTCTGGGTATTGGAGATCTCATGTGATCCAACTTCTCCACCAAATTTCATGGCTAGAGCACATCCGATGCTATCCCAAATCAACAGCTAAGAGCATACAAAAAAATGAAAGGTATAGATCTGGTAATAAAAAAAATAGAGAGCTAAATAAACAGAGAGATAAATAACTAAAGCTGCAAATAAATATTGTATACCTCCAGATCTTAAAAATGACGTAGCTAGGGCTACCAGAATCCTTTTCACATGAAATGAAGGGGGTTCCTTTCTAGAACAAATGCTCCTAACGCAATAGAGCAGTCCTCTTGGCTCAAAAGTAGTCAAAAACAGTAGATCTAGGAAATGACAGTCAAATGCAGTTGTACCGGCTTCGGATTTGGATCACCAACGGATGCGGCCCTCAAATAGCTTCGATACCATGTAGTTATTTACAAGGTAAGATCCTCAGATAGAACACCAAAGGACACTGCTCACAAACAGATCACAGATCAATACACCAATATTCTTGACGTGGTTAAAACCCTCAAAGAAGGAAACAGTCCACAACTTGAGCCAACACGGCCACTTCAGGCATTAATAAAAGAAAGAAAATTTACATAAGCTTCTTTCATGAACGGTCACCTTACAAATGACCCTCCATGCTCTTTAAATAGAGATCATGAACCAATCAAGTGTTAAGCCACGGATCAAGTGTCAGTAATATCGAGGAGAGAATGAACCATCAGATCACTTCATGTCTAGAACATATCGTGACCATCGGATTGTAAGTTACAAAAGTACATAGTAAAGAAACACACTTTACCTAACTCTACACTAGACCAAGTTATACTTAACTATTTCCTGTGTCGGAATATCCTAACATGTAATTGCTAGAATATAGATGGTTGATGCTCGAATAATTAATCATTGATGTACAATGGATGCCATATCTATCTTGAAATATGTAATAATATGTATATTTTGATGTCTTCTACAACTAATTTGGTATTTTGGATGTTTTTTTTTGCTTCCTAGATTTTTGGAAAATGGCACTTCCGCCTCTCCGCTTTTAAAAACGTCCAGACTTCGTGCAACATTGTGTAACCCAGTACTTTATATTTGGAAAATCTTGAAACCAAAATTACTGTTTAAGAGCAATCTTTTAAGCATCGCAAAACTCACAGATGGAAATCTCTCTTCTGAAAATATTCAACAATAAGTCTCTTCTAATAATTAGTAGCAAATTGATAGTTTTTGTTTCAAATCTTCACTCCTTTTATTCAAGGTCCATAGCAAAAGATCTGACATCGAAAGAAGTATGAAGATGAGCTAGGGTTGTTATTCTCTTGGTGTCTTAGGCTATTCAGCCTCGTGGACATCATTAAAATCATTCAATCACCAAATCAGCCCCACCCCTTCATGTAATACCATTTAATGCTATCAAATGGGATTTTAGGTAAAAATTGAAACCTTGTTTATTTTATTTTTCAAAAATTGGTCTGCTCTTCGGTGCCCAACACTTTGTCACTTCTTTCTCCAATTGGACTACTTCTACAAGTGTGGTCCAAGCACCTCTCCCTCTCCTTCCAATAAGATTGAATTCCATTCTCTTGGCAGTTCTTCCAAAAACTATGTTGACCCTTGCTCCAAGTTGACACATGTTTGTTTGATGTCGAGTGAGGCATCAAATGTAACGATGATGACTCAACATATTCATGGGATCCCTCACTCCTAGTCTCACAGTCTTTATACAAGTGGAAATCCCTAAGATTTTCAACTTTATCAAGGTCCACGGACCACAGGTAATTGATACCACAATAGTGCTTCAGATTATGACTTAATCCTGATGGTGTATGCCTCGTTTCTCTTATGCGACGACTGAGAGTCTGTGGATCGATTCCATTATCAAATGCTTTGACGATGATAGCGTGACTCGGGAGATCCTTCTATTTCGCAGCTCGTCCTTTCTATAATTGGGACCAAACCCGGTAGCGATCATTTGACAAACCAATAGAGGGTTTTACTCTAGGGCTTTCAAAGATACTTATGGTGGTGACTCTATCTTCTATTCTCACTGGCTTGCAAAATTGACTAGCGACCCCATTTACACAACCTTCCCAAAGAGGCAGCCAATATGATGTCACACCCTCAGATTTTCTTCTTACATGCTGATTATGGCGGCTACAATAAACCCCCTTCAGGGACCCAAAAATCCTGGGTTTAGAGGTCGACTTGCCCTAATTCTCCTATCCATTGTGTTTGAGAGTAATTCCTCAGTGCCTTCTCTAAACATAGTAGACTCCAAGGATCAAATTTGAAGGGTAGGAACCCTTCTATGTTGACAAGTTAAAGATAAATTATTCTTTTCATACGAAACTTTAAAATAATTTAAAATTTCATATGTAATGTGATTAAAATTTCAACAACCTAACTCTGTAATTATCATATTAAGTTTAATCAATTAAAAACAACTTCAATTATTTTTATTTAAATGGGTATAGAATAAATAATTTTACATATTGATATATAATAATACTCATTTAATTGCATTAGTCAAGATATTGAACATTACAAAGTTGCATAAAGTACCCTAACATTTTAACTTATTTCACACAATGCAAGAGGCCATCATATCTTCATGCTTGTCCAGGTTTCATAATTTATGTTCCAATTTACTTCATTTAATTCTTGAAATGTTGATAAATATAAAAATATCAAAGTTGTTAATGTTTTAGACGAGGTAAGGAAATTATTAGTCATTTAAAGGAAACTTATGTGAATAGGAAAATTCTTATTTATTAAAATTAGAATTATGTATGGGAGAAACTATCATTAACCTGATTAAAAAACTAAACAATAGAATTATTATTAAAGAAATTGTTTCTAACAAAGAAAAAACAATATAAATATTTCATTTTAATTAAAAAAAAATTAACAAAACTGTAATTTTAAAGTTTTCAATACTAAGTGCCTTAAATTTAAACTGATAATTATTAAAATCTAAACAAAGTTTGTTTGTTTGGTTTCCATATTTACAATCAATAATAACATAATGAAAACTTGTAATTATTTGTTTGTAGTCATCAATGGATGTAATTATGCATTCTATACCAAGATACTATAATTTAAACCAATAATTATTAGAATCTAAATAATGTTTGTTTCTTTGGTTTCCATATTTACCAATGTGGAAAAAGTCGAAGTCGGGATTAATTCGGCAAGGGTTCAAAAGTTGAAAAACTCGTCAAAGTCGGGAGTTTTTTGAAAAAGTCAGCAAAAAGTCGGCAAATTGAAAAAAACACAAAATTATTCTTTTTTTTTTTAATATTTCTTTTAACATCTAGAGTATCCACAACATCAAATAAATGCATTTTCACATAAACATGTAAAGTAAGCTAATATATAATATGTATATGAAGTCTAATGCTACATCACATATCAAAATAGTGAATCAACTCTTGAATTTTGAGTCTTGTCTGAGTCTCAACTCTCAAGAGTCAAAATATCAACAAAAAATATAATAAATGTATATCATGAGTCATCTAAAAGTCATCAAGTAATCAGTCACCGAGATCCTCTTCCCCTTCTAATTTTTGTTTCTGCTAATTGTATTAAGAAATAAGTCATGCATTTATTCAGTAGATTGTAATCTGCTTGGGTAATAAGGTGTCAGGTGGTAGGTCCAATGAAAATTAATAGTGAGTATCACAGTACATGTGAAAATTAATGCTTGGTGACTCCAAGCTGCTTATTTTATGAGAAAATAGTAGATGTCAGATTACTAACCTAGTCTTGGCATCTATTGTTCAAAAACTCTTGGAGGTAAAATCCACTTTTGATACATAACCTTTCCCCACATTTACAAGGAGTTCACCACTAAAGAAGATTCCCTTTCAAAACGTGCTCTCATTGCAGGAAGGATCTTTGCTGTCACAAGATTTCACAAGTACTTTGTCCCTGTCTGAAAAATGGGTTCTTTTTTGAGGCACTGGTTTTGTTTTTTTTGGACAGGTTGTTGTTATTTGATCTTCATGACCTCCTCTTTGTTGTTTCCTCTGGAAGCATTCACCAACTGTAACAATGTTTTTGATGGTGTGGGGTTCTTTCTACGGAAGACTGTTGTATGCCTATCCTTTTGGTACTTTTGTAATCTTTTGAAGGGGCAGTGGTTGTTAGAGTCTGGATCACTAAAAGCCTGGAGGCTTAGCCAATGTATACTTTGCTTTCTAACTAGAAATATGAAGTATAAAGATTTGTTTTTCCTTGGAAAACAAAAACATATCTTAACCTCAAAACTAACAGATTACAAATGAGACTACTATGCTCGCAAGAAGTATGACAAACAATACAATGCAATAACTTGAAAATGCATGGATGGAAGCTTCAATTCACATTTTTTTCACCTTTGCAGCCTCTTTATCCATGGCCTGGGAAGGGAGGGAGACTTTTTGGGTCGACTCTCGATTAAATCGGGAGTATAAGGAAAAAATCGCGATTTTTTCCTTTGTGAAAAAGTCGCCAAAAAGTCGGGGGATTAAATCGTTTAGTTCAAAAAATTGCGTTTTTTGGATTAAATCGGGATTTTTTGCAGACTTTTTCCACACTGATATTTACAACCAACAATAATATGATGAAAACATGTAATTATCTGTTTGTAGTCATGTACTTATGCTAGGAATGGTGGGCAAAGAAATTGACGAGTCAAATAGCAAATAAGAAGTTTCGTTTCTCCTATCACACTAACCCAATCCAAAGTCCCATGGTTGAAATTTTTTTAACTAAAAATATTATTTAAAACCCTATATCCTATAACACAAAAGATTGCAATCATTTATTAAATCCAATGCAATTGTTGTTCATTTCACTAAACAGCCAAATATTCCACATCATGCTTCTCTCTGTATGTTGGAGCAAAATAGACCAGATCATGTTTCTCTTTATATAAATGCTTTTTATTTTCCTTTGTCAAGGAGCATAATTCAAGAACATTCCTCAATTACATGGAATATTAGACACACTCTTTCCTATAAATTTAGACATGCTTAGAATAAATACTCAAGATCATATCCCAATTGCATAGCATAAGCAGACTTTCTAGTTTGTCAGGTCCGGGTTTTGAATTCAATAGGCTCTGCTTAGTTTGGTGATTGAGCATGCTATTGGATGTCCTTGCTTCTTTGCCACTTGAGAGATCTCAAGCCATTATCTAATTAGTAAAAATGTAGGGGTGTTAAGTGAAGATCAATTGATTTTGGTTCTAAAATGGATGAATAGCAACTTTTGTATTTGCAATAACCAGTTAAAAATTAACCGAAATTGCATGAAGAATTATAATTTACTTAAGTAGTGGAGTTAAAACTTAAATGAAATTACTTAAAGATTATACTTTACTTACTTTTTGAAAATGATGAACTAGATTTGCATTTCACAGTTGTAAGAAACAACCAGCACATATTTTACAAGCAAAAGTCAAATGCATGAAATCGATTAAATTCTTGTACTTACGAAATAAATTAAATCAAGTTACCTCCATATTGTAATATCAATCTTTATTGTGTAGGAGAAGACCATAAAGCTGCAGAAAATGATGGTTGGTAAATCCAAGCAACAAAAGAATGGATAATAAGGGTTAATTTGATTTGCAATTGTTCTTCCTCTCCGAGCAACAACAAAAGAATTCACCCATGTCAAATTCATTAATGTCCATTATTAAACTGTAGCTTCAATAAAAAAATAATATATGCACACATGAACTCCATGAAAGTAGGACTATGTTACATAAAAATTATAGTAAGGACCACGTTACATACACTGATAATAATTCTTTTTTGAAATAACATGGTAAAGAGAAAAAAACTAAACATTCTTTTCTCTATAGTGAAAATATATGAACATTCTTTTTTAATCGAAGTGAAATGGAACAATATTGATAAAAAACCTCATAAAATAATGACAAGTACAACATGTTATGGAAATTTTCTTTATTCTTGAAATAAAAGAAATGTGAGGTAATTTACGTTTCAAATTTCAGTAATGACAAATGATTCCTAATATTAATTTTCATTTGCATAGAAAATAAATTTATACCCTTCTATGACAAGCTAAAAGGCTCTTAAAAAGCAATGACTAACTTCAATTGATTCCTGATAGCCTCTCAGCTCCTTCACCTGCTTCAGCATCTTCTCAGCGTGGCCTTTGATACCATGTGGTTTTTACACAAATAAGCTTGAACAGGAATACACATTATGATGAGAAAGAGATTCCATTCATTTCATTCCATGGTGCAATATCTCATCCATAATACAGGAAAGGAGGATTATGTAATGTAACTCTCAAATACCTTATTATCAACCATTAATTAATTGAGACATCGAATGCCCTAATTATTAAATCATACTTAATGCAATTTTGTTAATTACACAAACTCCTAATGTATTGAAGTTCTAAATATAGCCATTATCCCTAACAAAATGTATAAATATTATTAGTGCTGTATGAACTACTTGAATAGTGATATTGATTAAATTTGAATATTTAATTTTCTTTGTTGGCGGGTACTAGACTACATGGTTATCAAGTAACAAGTTAGCCTTTCACTTAGGTGACTTGTTACCTTTATATTATATTAGTTGATAAACGCTGGTGCATGCCTAAATTTTAAGTTATCATTCAATTTCATTTTCATGCTCATACGTAAAGGGCCAAGGCCCATACCTCAAATTATCCCATGCTTGAGGCCTAAATGATGATAGGGTTGTCATTATCAAAACGGCTATTTTGGATGGCGGCTTTTATTTTGTATTAAGAGAATTGAGATGCATTTTTTACAAATCAATATGGATGAGATGTTAAATGTAACAATATTATGGTATATATCCGTCAAAAATAACTAAAATAAAATATTGTTAATAATAAATAAATGATATTTAAATATTATTAATAATAAATAAATGATTCATAACTGCATAATATTTTTATTACAGAATAAAGTGCAATTTACATTTGATAGGAATGTGAGATATAAAATAAATCCTTTTAATAAAAAATAAATATGAAAAAAGTTGAAATTTATAATGTAAAAAAGAATATATATATATATATATATATAAAATAAAATAGGTCAAGGTACATTCATATTAATTCTTATTTAAGTACGTAAAAATTTACTATTTCTTTTTATCCCAGTTGATACTAATAAATATGAATTTGAAATGGAATCAATATGAAATGGAATTAATATGAATCTATGCTGATATAATCATTTATACCTACTACTCTTATTCTATAAAGCTTTGAGGTGGCCCCTTTTCTCCCAAATGCTGCCTATCGCACATTTCAACATTTTTAGATTCAAGTAATCCTGTATTCTAATTTCTTCATTGTATTTTGGAATTGGTCTATTTTTCCAATGCCCATGCATTTGACATACAGGCATACATGTTTACACATTCTTCTGTCTCCTTTCTTTCTGAAGATGAACATAATTTCGTAACTTCAGACAGTTGGGACCTTAGAAAGCTAATTGAACTTTATTTTGAGATAGTTATTTGCCTAGCAAACATATTCTGTCCTTTTACTTTGTACGATAAGGCTTGTTTATGGAAGGGTTAGAATGTTTCTGTCAGGTTTTAACCTTATGTGCAATTATGTTCCTTCTTCTTCAGGTTAACGGAAAATTCACGGATGACCAGCGAGTTGTGTATAATGTAAGTGTTATCCTCTCGATTTTTATTTCAAAATTGACACAATTTAATGCCTGTTCTAATAGAAAATATATTTTATTTTATTTCAAACTCTGTGGAAGTGTAGGACTAACTCTGAATCTCGACAATCTGTTAATTGACAATTTATATTTGGATTTCCTTTGCAGTCATTGGGTAGATGTTCTAAAATAAAAATTGCTTTATTATTTTTTATATACTTACCAGTGCCATTGACTGCTTTGTGACCATTAATTGTACCTTTCCTCGTTCTGTTTTCTTCACACTCTTAATTCTTACTGTGATGCATACTTATTTTGCAGGCAGTTCTTGGTGCTCACAAAGCCGTTATTTCCAAAATGAAGCCTGGTGTAAGCTGGGTGGAGATGCACAAGTAATGGAAAGAAAGAACCTTATGTTTCCATTCCTTTGGTAGTTTGGGAGATTCTGATATTGTTTTAAGAACCATTAGATCTTTCTGATGAATGATTAGTAATACGTTTAGCCCCTCATAAGTATTGTTTCTTTTTATATGTGGCAAGTCATGAATTATATAACAGGTGACAAAAAAATATTTACAAGCTGTCAGAGTATTCAGTTGAGCAACCTCAAACTGACTTCTCTATATTGGTCTGTCAAGCCTTCAGCTTGAGTACTGTCATAAACAAAATTTAAAACTATTTGAATACATCCTGGTCTCTGCCTCTATAGTTTAACATAAACAATGAAAAGTAGTATATAGTATATCCTGTCAAATCCTCAGCTTGAGTACTGTGATGAACAAAATTTCAAATTGTTTGAGTACATCCTGGCCTTAACAGAAACAAAGAAAATTAGTATACAGTATATCCTGGTCTCTGGTCGTCACATTCTACTAAAGACAAAAACGAATGGCTTTGGGAAGAGTTTGGCCACTGGCCACTACTGCTGTTGAAGTAAAACTTAAAAAGATGGAGTCTCAGGGTAGAGGTGACTCCGAGCTTCTGCATGCTGTTCCTCCTCTTCATTCATGGAGATGCAGTCCTGGGAATCCTCTCTAGACTGGTGTGTTAGTTTTTGTAGCATCAGATGTGTTCAGCCACAAAACTTTGTGGAGAGGCTAGAATGAACGAGTTCTCCAAAACCCAAAAATTGTTTATGGAAATTCCACCCAGAATTGTCTCAATTAGATTATTAATCAATTTTTTAATTATTTCCTAAGTCTAAACTTAGGGAATATGGTTAATTAATCAATATTAATTGAGATGTGGTGAGAATCATTTAGAAACTCACATAGATCGAAAGAGAATTAATCTGGGCCATCGATTATGTTTTAATCTTGGTCGTGGTTGCTCCAACACAAGATTATAAGAAGAAATCGATGGGTAGATGGATAACGCACCAGTGCAGATACTCAATTGCCCAGGCAAATTGATTTTCTCTGTGGCTGAAGTTCAGCAAGAGGAGATAGAGCTAGAGGGTGAGTTGCAGAGGAGAGAGAGAGGGCATCAGCGGTAGTCTAAGAGTGCACGATAATTTCTGGAAGAGTCAGCATGAGAGAGGATGCAGTTTATCAGGGCACTACGCAGTCACGGCGCAAAGGATGACGTAGTGAGACTAGCATAAGGACAAAGGAGTCATTTTAGGGTCAAAGAATCACTGTGGAGAGTCTCTCAGTGTTTCTTTCTCTATTTTTGTTGTCCAATATATTGTACATGAATTACTGCTGAAGAATAATAAAGAAACCCTCATCTGTTGCACCAGTTTTCCCACATTGGGGTTTTCCAGGGACAATTGTCTAAAAATAATTGTGTTAATATGCTTATATGTGTGCTAGCGTTTCTCTAATTTTTCTTTGCATTTATTTTTTCTCAGTATTTAATTTGTGAAGGCTACAATGTATTTATTTCGATATTTGTCGTAAGAAACTACAAATAATTTGTTTAATTTATTTAGCAAATAGAAGAGATAATATCAGTTACTACAGTAGGATTCCAGAATTCGGAATTTTCACATGGTATCAAAGCACGGATCGTAAGTCGGAGAGCTCAGTAGCAGAAGGAAAGAGAATTTTGAATCTTTGCAGAGGCAGCAGTTTGAAACCCTCTAGAAGCAACGTAGTCCCTTAGGGCCAGGAGGGTCAGTTTTTTAGGAAATTTTATTTCTCTAAGAGAGTTGAAAGAGAATAAAATCTTTCAGATCGAAGATTACAATAGGCAGAGGGAGTTGCAGCAGTTTCCTTGTAGAGCAGATTTCCAGCTAAGACACGCCATTTTGTAGCAGCAAAATCAACGTTGAAAAGGAAAGGAGAAATAACATAGAAAAGTCATGGATATGTTGATTTATGGTAGCATGGAATGTGCTCTTAGTCACAAATTTTGTAGGGAGGCTTAGACATATGTATTTCACAATACACAGAAATTATTTTGGGAAATTCCACCCAAAGATAGTTTTATTAAAATAATTAATTATTTTTAATGGGACCCTAAGTCTAAATTTAGAAAGTTAAAATAACTAATGGGTATTAATCTAAATTGTGGGTGTAACTTCTAGAAGAAGACAAAGATCGAGTCCAAAAGATTTGAGCCATTGACTAGAATCTAATTTGGATCGTTGGTTCTCAACTGGAAAATTATAAGAAGGATATCGAGGGGCATTTGGAAATACACCAGAGGCAGATACTCAGTTACTCGAGTAAGTTTGATTTTCTCACCGATCGAAGTTCGGCAAGAGAAAATCGAATCAGAGGGAGAGTTGCAGGTGAGAAGGAGAGAGAGAGGGTATCAACATCAGTCTGAAGGTCAAAAGCAGAAGATGCAGAGCAGAAGGAGGACAACGCAGAGGCTGTGACGCAGAGCACATTGCAGATGTAGTGTGACCCTGGGATAACGTAGTTTTCACACAAGGGTTGGCACAGTGAGACGCAAAGGGGGCAACAGGTCCTCTCCTGAATCAGAAACTCGTCGAGAAGTGTCTTTAAAAATTCTCACACAGAATCCTCTTCTATTTTGTTGGTTGTATCTTGTACATGAGATTTTTGCTAAAGAATAATAAAGAAACCCTCATCTGCTGCATCGGTTTTCCCACATTGGGTTTTTCTGGGGACATTGGTCCAAAAATAATTGTCATTGTGTTGTATCTTTTCTTGTTCAGTTTCTTGTTTCATCATATTAATTTTAAATAGTGAATGTTGCAGTTGTATTTACTTTGATATTTATTGTAGAACACAGTAAATAATTTGTATGGTTTAACAAGTAGGAAAAGTAATACTAGTTGTTGCAGTAGGGATTCCGAGTTTAGGATTTTTCACATGGTATCAGAGCAACATGTGAAGAAAGAAGAACAAAGTCGGAAGACCCAACACTGAAGGAAGAAGGGAATTTGAAATTCCTGCAGAGGCAACAATTTGAATCCCCAAAGGGTTTTCGCAGTTCAGGCCGGAGGGCTAGATTTTTGTGGGAAATCTCTCTCTGACTGAGTCGACAGAGAGTTAAGATTGCTAGATCGAGATTTGTCAGCGGCAGGGGGAGCAACGCAACAAAAGCTTCAACAAAGAGGTCATTCTGGTGGGACGCAGTTTTCTGCAGGCAGTTGCTAGGGTAGGATAACATCAAAGATCGTTAGAAAAATAGCACAAAGATGGAAACTCAAGATATCTCTAAATGATATTCCAGATTAGAAGAAGAATCCGCATGCTTAGCAAGTTCAGCGTCAGCAGATGTTTGTTACATTGATAGTGTGGCTTCAGCCCATATGACTGGAGTGCGAGAATATTTCTCAAGCTATCAAGAAGAACAAATGGACTTCCAGATTACTATGGGAAACAAAACAAAGTGTACTCTTGTAGGGAGAGGCACCATAGCATTTCAAACGGAAGCAGGAACCAACATTCGAGCCACCAATGTTTTGCATGTGCTCGGGTTAGAAATGAATTTGATTTCAGTGTCCTAGTTACAGGACAAGGGATACAATGTATACTTCATTGGAAAGAAAGTATATGTCAAACATCTAAGATGGAAGAAGAAGAGACAAATTGGAGCTCGAAGCAACAGATTGTATAGGTTGTAGTTCGAGTCTCCAATGGCACTAATAAGCAACAATCATTATGGTGAAAAGGAGCTGAATGAATTATGGCACAGGCGAATGGGACACTTACACCATGGAGCATTGAGGATGCTCAGATACACTATTACAGGAGTTCCACTCCTTCGTACTGAGCATGATGATTTATGCAGAGGATGCGTACTAGGGAAGTACATTAAAGCAACTTTTTCCAAAAGCAACAATAGAGCAGAATGTGTATTGGGATCAATGTTGCACAAAGCGGGGATGAAACAGGGACGTTTTTTGGAAGCGGGGACGTGGAAGTGTCATTTTCCAAAATCTAGGAAGCGAAGCGTCTACTATATATATATATATATATATATATATATTTGCATTTATATTAAAAAAACATCCAAAATACCAAATTAGTTGTAGAAGACATGAAAGCATGCATATTTTTACATAAATCAAGATAGATATGGCATCCATTATACATTAATGATTAATCATTCCAGCATCAACCATCTACAATCTAGATTCCTCTTCTCTTGTCTAGCCTTTGCCTCTACTTCAATTCTATAGGTATTTTAGTCAACATTACCTAATTTTGATCAAATGGCTTAATCCAAGCCTTATAATATGGTAGAGAAAGCTTAACATGCCTGATCAATGATTTTGACTTGAGTGAAGGGTACATAATTGGTAAGACCATGACAAAGGAGTTCAACAATCAATAACACCAACACTGGGGGGGTACATATAGGGCTTGTTGCTCTTGATTAGATGCTAATCACATGCCCTCATACATGATATAATCCAATGAAATGCCACAATCCCATTGATCCTGAAAACTGTTAAGTCTGCTGAATTTTGAATGGGATATGAAATTCTATTTTCTCCATATGAAGTCCGATGAGGTTGGAACCACTCTCAAACATCCCGAGTCATTTCATGGTAATGTTAAAAATTTAAGTAAAAGGATGGCAATGAAAGATAAAGGAGAATGTCACTTTTACTTTAAGAACTTAACATTACCATTAGGGAGCACCTTGGGAGTATTCGGAAAGTGTAGTTCCTCACAGAGCAGTTCGAAATTTCCAAAAACAAAAAAAGCCCCGCAAAACCATCCACCTTCTCTCGGATCCACCCTGGATACACGCCCAAACCTCGACAGATCCACATCCAATCCTTTCTAAATCTGCTGATCGAGAAATATGAACCGCGGATCGGGCAGTAAGAGCCGCAAATTAGGGCCCCACGAATCGATTTTTGTAGGAATCGCCAAAAAAAAGACGATCCGCGGATCCGATTTTCCAATCTGTGGTTCCGCCGAAGGATCGGTGGCGGATCCGTACAGGACGCGGATCTGCCTTCGAATCCTGTGGGGGGGACGGTACCTGCAACACTGATTGGGATTGATACACTCAGATATCTGTGGTCCAATGTCCACAAGAGCTCTTAGTGGTGGCGAATACTTCATCGCCTTTATTGATGATCACGCTAGAAAAACTTGGATCTATTTCTTAAAGACCAAGGATGAGGCCTTTGATTGATTCAGAGAGTTTAAGGCTCTCATTGAAAACATGACATGGAAAGAGATAAAGGTATTGCGTTGAGATAATGGTGGAAAATATACGGACAAAGGCTTCACAGGTTTCTGCGCAAAGGAGGGCATCAAAAGAGAATGGACAACTCCATATCATCCAGAGCAGAATGGAGTAGCAATGCGGAAAAATAGAACTATTGTTGGGGCAACAAAACCTATGTGGTATGATCAGGACTTGCCTAGATTCTTATGGGCAAAGGCTTGCAACACAGTGGTATATATCCAGAATAGAACTCCTCATAGAGCGTTGGGGAAGAGAACGCCCGAAGGTGTCTTCACTAGGAAGTAGTCGGAAGTAAGTCATCTCAATATATTTGGAAGCATGGCATATTGTCACATTCCAAACGAAAAGCGTAGTAAACTGGATCAGACTACAGAAAAGGGGTACCTCGTAGGATATAGCGAGACCTCAAAGGCATACAATATCTACATTCCTAGCAGCAGGAAGATTGTAGTGAGACGGGATGCGAAGTTCATGGAGGATAGAGCTTTTAGAAAATCTTGAGAGATGCCAGCAGAAGGTCAGTCAGTAGATGTTCCATTAGTCTAACAGCAACAGGGGCAGTAAGGAGGACAGACACCTGGATCGAGTACAATGACTAGTACCAACATTTCCTCAGAAGAAGGAAATCCAGATAGTTCCTAATAGATGGAATGACAGGACCAGGAGGAGGAGTTGATTGAGCCTCCCACCACCACTGGTAGAACCAGCAAGGAAGTATGGTAGACATTGAGGGACGCAGAGGAGTTTGTTGGAGCTCCTAGAATCGAGAAGAGGCAACATAGACAGCCTGACAGATACCAGGCCTTGGTAAGACAGGTTGAAGAACCCTCTAGCTTTCAGGATGTCGTTCAACACCAAGTATGGGTGGATGTTGTTGTCCTCTGAGATGACTCTAGGTTAATTAATCATGCCAGAGCATCTAAAATGTTTTGTTTGTTTTAAATTTTTTTGGACGACCAATGTTATGAACAATTTGAAAACAGGTGCTTAAACTTTAACACTTGCCAAATAGAAAGAAGGGGTTGTTTATTTGTCTAAAATAGTTAATTGGGTGAATAACAGAGTCTTAAAGAGTTACAACTTACTAAATATTCAAACAAAATATTAAATTGGTTATGAGAAGGAATGCAGGTAAACAATGTTTTCTTGTTCAACAAAATTTATTTAATCTAATACAGATGGGTGTGACAATTTATAGATATAGAGGAGTTTATAATAACATATAGTTTTATAAACTATTCTCTAATTATTGTTTATAAATTCACAGGGGATTTAAAATGAACAAATATTCAGTTCAATCTTACCCAGATTTCTCCATATAGACTTAAATACATGAAGAAAAACATAATGAAATGAACACATAAGAAAAAGTCACAAGGAGACAAACTATTTGAGGCAAATTCAGAATCCTTTCATTAATTTGAAGCAAATCTCCAACATGATTACAATTTTGCTTTGAAAGCTCATCCAAGGGTTCAACTCTTAATAACTCGAAGGAATAGTTATTTATACAAAATGAAAGATCTTCTAGACCTTTTTAGCAAAAATACAAAAGTAGTACAAAACTATAGGAATTCTAAAACTGCTGAATGTTGGCACTATCTTTAAGGAATTTGTTGATGATCTGGTCCCCAAAAAGTGCTACCTAGTTGTCTGTCAGTTGGTGATGAAAGTTCACTCGATAATTTCACTAAGTGATCCCACCTATCTTCACTTGGTATCAAGGTTACTTGGGAGCGGGAGCGACATTTTCAGAAGCTCCCAGTTTGGGAGCGAATCCCGAAGCGTTTTTTAATAAAGATATATATATATAATATAATATAATATAAAGTATAATAAATATATATATATATATATAATATATATATATTATATTTTGATGCATATATGTCAACAAAACATGTAGAATGATGAATTAGACATAAAAAAACATAAAAAACATAGATTGAATCATATAACAACAATCATCTAGAAGTTATAATCTTCATCAACCACGTCCACAAGTTAGTAACATTCAACATATTGATTCTCATGAATTATGATTCATCAATCTTAAAGTTTCAAGCTTTCAAAATTCAATATATAACATCTATCATCATTGATCACCAAAGTTGTACTTGTAAGCTAAGTGTAACCATTACAACAAATAATATCTAACATGAAATGAAATGTTATAAAATGAAATGAAATGAAAAAACTTTCAACTTTCACGAAGCATCATATTCATAATTCATTACCAATGAGTTATAATTGCCAACTTCAAACTTAAATTGTCATATATTGTTTACAAAAAATATCATAATAAATATGAAAGAGTCAACAGTTATAAAAACTACTAGAAACTAGTAAAGACAAGTAAATCTATCATCTACATCTTCCTCTTGCCACCATGAATAACGTCTAATTTCTGAGTAGGTCGTGGTGGTCTTCTAGGAGTCTCCTCCTACACAGTCCCACAACCAGAACTAAAAGCCGCATGCCCTCCACGTGAGGATATACATGGAGGCGGCGACAGCAAAGGAGCAAGACTTGGAACTTGAACACTACTATTGGATGGTGGGGGTGGCATGGTTGTTGCTTCATCTTCCTCTCTCATAAGTTCTACTTCCAGTTCCTCAAGATGTTTAGTGCCATCCTCCAAATTATCGTCCTCTGGGTGGTTGTCCCAAATTTTATATGTTGGATCCTCATAAGCCCAATCACAGTAATGACTCAACAACCTCAAGTTGTAGTGCACATAAACCAAGCTTTCTGCTCAGTTTTCATTGAGTCTATTTCTTCTCACATTATGTATGAAGTTGTAGGTGCTCCAACACCTCTCTGCAGAAGAAGCATTTACAACTTGTGAGAGAACTTTTTTTGCCAATTTTGGCAAAAGTCCCATGCCGCCATATGCTTACCACCATGTGAGAGCATCAAATCGGTCTCTATCTTCCATTGCATGCAAAGAACCAAACAAACCAGTGCAACTGAAGTATCAGCCTAATTCAAGACGCAGATTAGCACATTCCTCCCTGTCAGGTACTAACTTGTCTAATGCTTCCATATATCTTGTAGCTACCTTCGGATCCATTTGGTGTTTGACCCTAACCCCACCCCTAGGTTTAGGTTGGCCCAACCAAGTTGGAGAGTAGTATTTTGGCGTAAGGATATATGCCAAGGCATGTAGTGGAACATTAAGTTTATTCCACCGTGTACACACACAATTGTGAATCAGTGTATACAAGTTGGGGTCATATTCTGAACAACATCTTTTATTTGCCCCAACATGGTATCCATCTGCTCATACACCTCCCCAATCACTGGATTATCTGTATCTGCAAAACGAATCATGTGATAAATGGGCTTGGTGAATTCCAATACTTGCCTCACACGTGCCCAAAACTGACCATCAAGAGCAGTCTCCTCCACTTGTTCAAAACCTTGCCTATCCGCTGCTTTTGTAGCCCTTTCCTTTAATATCTGCCATTGTGGACTTGATACCATGCTAGCCAATGATGCTCTTACCTTCAAAAGGCGCCTGAAGGTGAGGTAATAGCTAGCAAATCTAGTCTTCGCAATCTTCAACAGCTCCAATCTTGAGTGACTACGGAAAAACCCATGGGTATTGCTATGATTTGTAATAAATTTTATCATTTTTTTTGCCTCTCTTGTACAAATCACCAATCCATTTGTATTGTTGGTTTTTGTTCTTAATAATATCATGCATCAAAAGGTTCATTGTGTGAAGCAAACACCCAGACCAAAATGCGTTGGGGTATTTATCCTCAATAATTGCTCCTGTTGCCTTACAATTAGCAACATTATCAGTGATGACTTGGATGACATTGTATGGCCCAATACGTTCAATTGTTTCAAGTAGTGGTTTTGCAATGTTGATGTCGGTCTTGGACTTGTCTGAGTAATCATATGTTGAAAGAAAGATGGCACCACTAGCAGACACAACAAGAACACTTATCAATGGCTTGCCTTTTACATTTTTCCATCCATCAGATATAATGGACACCCCATGCTCAGTCCATGAATTTGTCATTCTACTCAAAGAATGTGATATTTTTGCTTTTTCATGATCAAGTCCAACGGTTCTAGCCTTGTCATACCTAGGGCTCTTGTATCCTTTAGGGGCATTATATATGGCAGAAACTATTTCATGCCAATAAGGTGATCGAAGAACATTGAATAGTATCCCACATGCATAGAGAAACCAGTAAACTTTTGAATCCACATCATTCCTAAACCCTTCATCAAGGAAATTTGATATGGTTCTATGCCTTAAAGAGATGTTTGGTGACCCTGTGCCTCCATATCCACTGCCATAGGAGGATGTTGAAGGAGTTCTTTATGCATGTGATTGTGAACTTAGTTCAAAGAAACCCTTTGATCTTTTAGATTTGTATTGGGCTTCCTCCTCTTCCCTTATGTATTTGGCTCTCTCTACTGCTGACACACCTGTACAAGTTTTGATTCCTATTTGTTTATTTCCATCCCATGGCCTTTTCCCGCAGAGGTGCTTTCTGGCATGGGTGTATGAACCTGTGTAATTATTGTTGCAATGGGGGCAGTGAAATTTAGTGGTTCCACCCCCTTTCCCTGCTTCAGGCCTACTAACATATTTCCACAATGGGGTTAGGTCTTGTTTAGTTTTTTGAGTTGAATCATGTTCACTCTCCTCCAGCTCCTCCTCACCAAGGTACTTCTCTCCAAGGTTTTCATCAAATCCACTATAACCCACTTCTTCTTCATGTTCATCCCTCCTACTCAACACCATAATAACCAAGAAAGGAACCAAGAAGAAGAAAATGCCAAGAAATATAACCATGATGTTTGAAATTTGAAGATTTGAATCTGCAAAAAAATGGAATGGGAATGGGGAATATAGGAACAAAAATTTATCTATTTATTTATCAATGAACATAAAAAAATAATTGCTAGATTAGAGTGTAGATCCTACCTCTTTGACCTCCAATCTCCCCTTGCATGTTCTTCCATCTCCTCTTCTTGCTCCAAATTCTCTCTTTCTCTCTCTCACTCTCTTGCTCTCTGCCACTCTCTTGCTCTTAGAAATGAAATGAATAATGAGAGGGAGAGGGTTTATTTATTCCCTTCCCTCCCCTCCTCCCCCCCCCTTCCTTTCTCCATGTCGTTGTCGCCTCTCCCACGCCGCGTGGGCATCACTCACTGTCAGACAAGAGTGGTTTTTCCAACCTGGGAGCGATCGCTCCCTGACCGCTCTCAGGTTGGAAAAATCGCTCCCGCAGCAACAGGAGCGATGCTCCCTAAATCGAATTGGCAAAAAACAGGGAGCGGTTATTTTTGTTAGGGAGCACACTCCCAAAATCGCTCCCTATTCGGGAGTGCCCTTCCGACTGGGGCGTGGATTGGGAGCAGGATTGAGGGGGCAGGGCGCTCCCCCGCAACCTTGCTCGGTATAGAAAGATTAACCAATTTTTTGAAGACTTCATCAACCTCGGTATACTTTTCAAAAGTAGGCTTATTAACAAAGATGTGTTTAATTTCATGCTTGATTATTAAATCAAAATCCAAAGCTTCTAAGATTTCCTTCCCTGTAAGGTGACCCCTTATACCTGCAAATCTAGCTTTATTAGTTTCAATTGTGTAAAGCTTTTGACAATATTCCTCCAAAGTGATCAACCTGTCATTTGGTGCCACTAATCCTGGTAGTCCTCTCTGGTTGAGTAAGTTGAACTTGAAATGAAACCTTTAGACAACAGTTTTCAAGGCTTGGCACGGTCTCCAACTGAGTCATGAGATCCTTTTTCTGCAAAACCTTTTTAATCTCCAAAATAGTTTTTGTTCTGTCCAAAATCTGAATATGAGTAGTAATGCCTTTGGAGTTAGTCCTTGATTTCTTTTGATAGATAATGAATTCATTTTCACCTTTTGCCGATGATGAAGATTCTTCTTTGGGCCTCTTGTCCTACTTGCTTTGAGAAGTGGGACTCTGGAGGGTCGAAGGAGGTAAAGTCTATTATTTTGCTTCCTGAAGTTTATTCTCCTCCCACTGTTCTTGATTTTTGTATTTCTCAATCTCTGGTCTTGGAGTATGATTGTAAGGTGTGGTTTTGAGTTCCACCCTTAAGTTGGAGATTATGTTGAATGGGTCATAAGACCAGGGGAAACTTGGTTGGAATCCCATTTGTTTGAGGATTGAATCTGCTTCAATACCTGCTAATCTGGTATTGCAAATAAATGATCCTACTTGTGAGTTGATTTTAAACTGAGATTTCCTCTTCCCTTAAATGAAATGTAGTTTATCCATATTAATCATTTGCCTAATATATTCCAGAGAGAAAATTCTCATTGGAACATATTTGGGCAATTTGTATGGAGTTAGTTCACAGCCATACACTTTAATCTCTGTATAATCCTGGTAAAGATACCAATCCCTTGTCTTGGCTTGGTCACTCAAGTGCAGGATCCTTTTGATTTCTAGACTGATCCTAGGCTCGCTCTCGCTGTTGAGAATCTGTGCAACTAAATGAATAAAACAGTGAATGAAATCTGAAAATTTGAACTCAGTTGAGTTCCTCTTGATGAATGAAGTCTATTGTGTGACTAATTGAATCACTTACTGATCATCCTGCTTGTGTAAAGTTATAGGCAACCTGTCTCCTTGTTGAAAAAGGATCATATGCACTAGCACAGAGGAATATTTAAATAATCCTTGAGCAATAATTTTCATCAATTGTTCATGCATACTTTCAACCAAAAATTGACTGTAATTATACATGAAAGCAAGTTTGTTTTATTTGGAGAAGATGGATAGATAGCCTAGAATAGATTCATCTACCCATTGATCTGTTTGGTAACCTAAAAAGCAAGAAATTAAGGAAATGATGTGTTTAGCTCTCTCAGGGAACATGGATGCTGGATAAGGAGTGTTCTTTTTAGGAAGTTCAACATCTTCTGGAAGAAAGATCTCAAAAATTAGAGCTTTTTGGGGGAAAGTGAGCTTATGGTATAGATCCATTAAGACAACAGTGGAGAAAAAGCTAAGGGAATTATTTTCATGGATAAGAAGCATCTTATTGATAGTTTCAGGGGTGATGGATATTAGAATGTCTCCATTTTGAGCTACCACAGTTCTCTGTAGGGGATTGTACTTAGCTTGACACCACATGACTAAGTCATGAAAAGGATGGGTTTGAGGAAACATATACATGGGCAATGAAGATTCCCATAAGTTGATTTCATCTTCAGAGTCCTGGTAAATCTGTTTTAAACAATGGTGCAATTTGAACATGTCGAATTCACACGTCTGTAATTTTGAAGAACTGGTCGGCCAAGGGAATGTGATCAAGGTCTAGGGTATCAGAGACTTTGAGATTTTCTTATGATGAAGTTTGACTAGCAGAGGATTTGTATTTTCTTTTAGGAGCCATTAATTGCAGAATAGGAGGAAGAAATAACAGAAGGTTAGGGATGAAAATACCTAACAGAATGAAGGTTTCGTTCTGATGGTAATTTCAGTGATGCCGTAGAACAGAAACAAGAAACAATCGAACTTTTGAAACTAGTTAATTTGAATAAAAGACAAGTCAGGGAAAATCATGCATCGGGGATGAAAGGCTTATTTATAGCAGAGAATACATTACCATTAAGGGAAACCGTTACTAAATGGAAATATTTTCATTTATGGGAAAAACCATTACTGAACGGACGAATTCTCATTTATGGCTGTTGGAAGAATAATAACGGTTGAAGAAATAGATAGGTGGATAGGATGCAACGGATATAGACGTGGAATTAAATGGTTGGGGAATAGAAGGCGCAAAAAAGGGAATGATTAGTTGCAGGATGACATACGTGCGAAGTGGATAAGCGAATTTCTGGGGGGTTAGTGGTAAGTGGTAATGAGCGGGGGCGGGGTAAGAAGTGAGGAGGGAATGAGACGTTGTGAGGGGCCCGCTTGAAGGAAAACCACTTTTCGGACCCCCCCTTGCTATTATCGCGCAACAATGGAAGGGGGTGCGAAATAGCTTCCCCGTCGTTGATCTGGGCGGTGAAGTGGATCACCATCCAAAAGTGTCGGTTGCTTAGCGCTTCGCAACAAACTTGATTTTTTGTTTATGACTTTGGCTTAAGACATAATAAAAGTTTAATTTAATACAAAAATTAATCACCCTTAAGAGGTAATTATCTACTAATCAATACAATCCTTAATCTAATATATCTCTTGGCCAAATTTTGAGAATATTTGGCCACAATTTATTCTATTCTATCTTATCTAATAATGTTCTACCAAGATTAAACAATTTGGTGAACTTATTCACTAATCTAAAGCATAAATTTAAATGATTTGATCATGATTAAACAATATGATTCAAATCAAACAAAAGGTTGTGGCATTTAAACAAGCTGCACACAAAACCTTAATTTATTACAATGCAATTTATTTCTTTGAAGTGGCATTTAAACAGGTTCACTTATACAAATTTTGATTTTCTTTTGATGGGGTTTCATTTCATCTCTTCTTTTTCTATTTTCCATTTTTCATTTTCATTTTTTTATTCTTTATTTTTTCATACCCTCTTTTATAAATAAAAACTAACTTGTCAAAAATAAAGGATGTTACAACAGATGCCATGGTAGAAGAGTATAGTTCTATCATGACAAATGATGTCTGGAAAGTAGTATCTAGACCAAAGGATAGATCAGTTGTAGGATCAAGGAGGATCTACAAGATCAAGTATGCTGCAGATGCCAGTATAGAGAAGTACAAGGCTAGGTTCGTGGCAAAAGGGTATGCACAGAAAGGAATAGACTATGAAGAGACCTTCACCCCACTAGCTCGATATACCTCTATCAGATCCGTTATATCCCTAACAGCTCAAATGGGATGGGAGATTCACCAGATGGATGTCAAGGCAACATTTCTAAACGGGGTGATAGAAGAAGATGTGCATATAGAACAGCCTGAAGGCTTCGAAATGCATGAAAAGAGAACACATATGTGCAAATTAAAGAAAGCCTTGTATGGGTTCAAGCTGGCACCCAGAGCATGGTATGGTCGGATTGATAGTTACTTGCAGCAGTTGGGATTCGTCAAGAGTGATGCTAATCCCAATCTCTACTATTTAATGGTAGAGAATGAGCCACTTATTCTAGTATTATATGTGGATGACTTGTTTTTAACAGGGCCATCTAGGCTCATACAGGACTACAAGAAGAATCTTGAAGCAGAATTCGACATGAAGGATATGGGGTTGATGCATTATTTTCTAGGGTTGGAAGTTTCGCAGAAGAATGGGGAGATCTTCCTTGGGTAAGGAAGATATGCTACATAAATTTTGAAAAGATTCAGAATGCATGATTGTTGGCCCATGGCTACTCCCATGATCACCAACTAGAAGAAAATAGATGCATCATGAGACAAGGAGGTGGACCCCACCTTGTACAGACAGCTCATTGGGTCGCGCATGTATTTGGTCAACACTAGGCCAAACATATGTTATGTTGTCAACACCCTTAGTTCATTGTGGATTCAAAAAAGGTGCATTGTGCAATAGCTAGGCACATTTTGAGTTATGTGCGTGGAACAGTGGGAGATGGGTTGAAATATTCCCAAGGGGATGGCCTCAGATTGAATGGATTCATAGATGCAGATTGTGTAGGTAGTTCAATAGACCGGAAAAGTACCTCTAGGTACTGCTTCAGTGTTGGATCAGGAATGATCTCTTGGTTCAACAAGAAGTAGAAGTCAGTAGCTCTAAGCTCCGCAGAAGCTGAATATATGGAAGCCAACACAACTATGTGCGAAGCTATATGCCTTAGAAAATTGCTTGTGAGTTTATTTAGAAAAAGGATGGAAGCGACCAGGATTTACTACGATAATCAAAGTTGTATCAAACTCTTTGAGAATCCAATATTTCATGATCGGTTGAAACACATTGATATAAGATGTCACTTTATCCGAGATTGTGTTCAGCGTGGGGCAGTAAAACTGTAGTATGTTCCCACAAGAGATTAGGTAGCAGATGTACTCACAAAGGCTCTAGGAATAGCTAAGTTCATTCAGTTCAGAGAGCAAATGGGTATGGTAGAGAACCTGTTTCAGTAAACAGGTAATTTCTCAGTTACAGTGGCAAGGAATGAGAGAGAGTTGCAATACAAATGCAGTGTTGGTTGTGATAGGGTCAGCAGCGGTACAGATGCAACATTTGCACAGTAGTTGATGGGCAATGATGTCAGACATCAGCAGCGCAGAGGGAGATGTTACAGAACAGGGTGATGCTTCGACAGGTTGCATTGCTAGAGCACATTCCTTGTTAAGAGGGAGTGTTGATTTCTGGTAGCATCGGATGTGCTCTAAGTCTCAAATTTTGCAGGGGGGCTTAGACATGTATTCCACAATACCCAAAAATCGTTTTGGGAAATTCCACCCAAAGGCAGTGTTATTAAAATAATTAATTATTTTCAATGGGACCCTAAGTCTAAACTAAGGAAATTAAAATAATTCATGGTATTAATCTAAAATGTGGGTGTAACTTCTAGAAGAAGACGAATATTGAGTCCAAATGACATGGGCCATTGATTAGAATCTAATTTGGGTCGTTGGTTTTCAACTGGAAGATTATAAGACGGACATCGAGGGGCATTTGGAAATACACCAGAGGCAGATACTTAGTTACTCAAGTAAGTTCGATTTTCTCACTGGTTGAAGTTCGGCAAGAAAAAATCGAATCAAAGGGAGAGTTGCAGGTGAGAAGGAGAGAGAGAAAAGGTATCAGCGTCAGTCTAAAGGTCAAGAGCAGGAGACGCAGAGTAGAAGGAGGACAATGTAGAGGCTGTGACGCAGAGGACAACGCAAAGGTATCGTGACGTTGGGATAGCGTAGTTCTCACACAAGGGTTGATGCAGTGAGACGCAGTGGGGGGCATCAAAAGAGAATGGACAACTCCATACAACCCTCAGCAGAATGGAGTAGCGGAGCAAAAGAACAGAACAATTGTTGGGGCTACAATGGCTATGTTATATGACCAGGATTTGCCTAGATTCTGTGGGCTGAGGCATGTAACATAGCAGTGTACATTCAAAACAGAACACCTCATATAGCATTGGGGAAGAAAACGCCAGAAGTAGTCTTCCCACGGAAGAAGCCTGAAATAAGTCATTTGAGGATCTTTGGGAGTGTGGCCTACTGTCACATCCCAGATGAAAAATGAAGTTAGATCAGAGTGCAGAGAAGGGGCTCCTCGTAGGATATAGCGAACCCTCAAAGGCATACAAGATCTACATTCCTAGTAGAAGGAAGATTGTAGTAAGGTGAGATGCAAAGTTCATGGAAGACGAAGTTTTCAGAAAATATCGAATGATGCCTGCAGGAGATCAGTCAGTAGAGTTTTGTTAGTGCAGCAGCAGGGACAACAAGTTGGACAAGCAGGAGGATAGTCACAGGGGTCAAGCACAGTGACTAGTGCCAGCATCTCCTCAAGAGTAGGAGATCCAGGAAGTTCTTAGCAAACGGAGAAACAAGAATGAGAGGAATTAACCGAACATCCCACCACCAGTGGTAGAGCCAGTAGGGAAGTGCGCCATACCTTGAGAGACGCAGAGGAGTTTGTCGGAGCTCCCAGGATAGACAAAAGACAGCGCAGCCAGCCTGACAGATATCAAGCCTTGGTAGCTCAGGTTGCAAAACCTTCCAGTTTTCAGGTTGTCGCTCAGCATCAGGTGTGGGTGGATGCCATGGTAGAAGAATACAACTCTATCATGAAAAATGATGTTTGGGAGGTAGTGCCTCGTCTAGAAGACAGATTAGTTGTAAGTTGTAGATGGATCTACAAGATCAAGTACGCCGCAAATGGCAGTGTGGAGAAGTACACGGCTAGATTCGTTGCAAAGGGGTATGCACAGAAGGAAGGAATAGACTATGAGGAGACCTTTCCCCAGTTGCCAGATATACCTCTATCAGATCCGTCATATCCCTAGCAGCCCAAATGGGATGGGAAATTCACCAGATGGACGTCAAGACAACATTCTTGAATGGGGTGCTAGAAGAAGAGGTATACATAGAGCAGCCTGAAGGCTTAGAAACTCATGAGAGACACACTCATGTATGCAGATTGATGAAATTCCTATATGGGCTCAAGCAGGCAACAGTTGGGATTCATCAAGAGTGATGCAAATCCCAATCTCTACTATCTGATGGTGGAGAATGAGCCTCTCATTCTAGTTTTATATGTAGATGATCTGTTTCATCAAGGCTCATAAAAGACTGTAAAAGGAACCTTGTAGCAGAATTCAACATGAAGGATATGGGATTGATGCACTATTTTCTAGGATTGGAAGTAATGCAAAAGAATGGGGAGATCTTCCTTGGGCAAGGGAGATATGCTACAGAAATTCTGAAGAGATTCAAAATGCAAGACTACAGACCCATGGAAACACCAATGATTACGAATTACAAGAAGATAGATGCATCAAGGGACAAGGAAGTCCATCCCACCTTGTACAGACAGCTAATTGGGTCACTCATGTATTTGGTCAACGCTAGGCCAGACATTTGCTTCCCTGACATTAACCCTTAGCCAGTTCATGGTGGAACTAAAGGGGGTACATTGGGCAGCAACTAGGCACATTCTCAGGTATGTGCGTGGAACAGTGGGGATCGAGTTGAAATATACTCAAGGAGATGACGTCAGGTTGATCGGATTCACAGATGCAGATTGGGCAGGTAGTTCAGTGGACAAGAAAAGTACCTTTGGGTACTGCTTCAACATTGAATCATGGATGATCTCTTGGTGCGGCAGGAAACCGAAGTCAATAGCATTGAGCTCAGCAGAAGAAAAATATATGACAGCCAATACGACTACGTGCGAAACCATATGGCTTAGGAAATTGTTGATGAGTTTGTTCAGGAAGACAATGGGAGTGACCAATGTTTACTGTGATAATCAGAGTTGCTTAAAACTCTCTGATAATCCAGTATTTCATGATAGGTCGAAGCACATGGATATCAGGTGTCATTTCATCATAGATTGTGTTCAACGTGGGGTAGTCCAGCTGCAGTATGTTCCCATAGGGGATCAGGTAGCAGACATACTCACAAAAGCTCTAGGCAGAGCTAAGTTCATCCAGTTCAGAGAACAAATGGGTATGGTGGAGAATCTGTTTCAATAGATTCTTAGCAGCAACAGTTGAGAGGGAGTTGCAGTGCAGATGCAGTAGTTGACAGCAGGGTCAGCAGCAGCACAGATGCAACACATATCAAAGTTGTGCAATAGTTAGTGGTCAGTAGCAGCCAAACATCAGCAGCGTGACAGGAGATGATGTAGATACAAGGTGTTGCTACAAGAGGCAGCAACACTAGAACACTTTCCTCGCTAAGAGGGAGTGTTATTTTTTGTAGCATCGGATGTGTTCTAGCCATGAAACTTTGTGGAGAGGCTAGAATGAATGATCTCTCCAAAATCTAGAAATCGTTTCTAGAAATTCCCCCCAGAAGTGTCTCATTTAGATTATTAACCAATTTGTTAATTATTTCCTAAGTTTAAACTTAGGGAATATGGTTAATTAATCAGTATTAATTGAGATGTGGTGAAAGTCATCTAGAAACTCACACAAATCGATAGGGAATTAATCTAGGCCATCGATTATGTTTTAATCTTGGTCGTTGGTGCTCCAACAGAAGATTATAAGAAGAAGTCGATGGGTAGATGCAGAACACACCAGTGCAGATACTCTATTGCCTGGGCAGATCGATTTTCTCAGTGGCTAAAGTTCAACAAGAGAAGATAGAGCCAGAGGGTGAGTTGTAGGGGAGAGAGAGAGGGCATCAATAGTAGTCTGAGAGTGCAGGATAAATTATGGAAGAGTCAGCGTGAGAGAGGACACAGTTCATCAGGGCACTGCGCGAAGGATGACGCAGTGAGACTAGCGTAAGGGAAGAGTAGTCATTTCGAGGTTAGAGAATCACTATGGAGAGTGAAAAATTTAATACTAAATTTGTCTCAGTATTTCTTTCTCTATTTTTGTTTTTCGATATCTTGTACATGAATTACTGCTAAAGAATAATAAAGAAACCCTCGTATGTTGCACCAGTTTTCCCCCATTGCATTTTTCCTAGGGCAATTGTCCAAAAATAGCTGTGTTAATATGCTTATATGTGTGCTAGCATTTCTCTAATTTTTCCTTGCATTTCTTTTTTTCTCAGTATTTAATTTGTGAAAGCTGCAGTGTATTTATTTTGATATTTGTCGTAAGAAACTGCAACTAATTTGTTTAATTTATTTAACAAATAGAAGAGATGATACCAGTTACTGTAGTAGGATTCCAGACTTCAGAATTTTCACATGGTGGTCTTCTCCTTCCTCTTCTTCATCTTCTAAAGCATGGTTTGAGCGTTGGAGAGCTTGCAGCAGGAAGTAATATTTATCATTGAGTTGTAGGTTTTCTTTAATTTCCCTCAATAGGGTATTCCTTTTCTTTGAGATTGAATCCAAGTGACAGGCAACTATCTCCTTAGTGTGGCAATAGAGATCCATGGTCATGGAGTACCTTGTGGTCCTTTTTCTTGAAAAGCTTGTGTGCAGTATGATATGGACCAGGTACTTATTGATCTGTTTGTTGCTAATGGCAGCACTGTGATCCTAGGCCTTCTCCAAATTATTAAGTCTATGCATGGTGGTGTCCTTCTAACTGTCCTTGAAACCTTGCATAATACATTGAGCCTCAACATTGTTGCCAGTGGTGTGATACTTAGCTAGGTTTGGGTTCCTAGCATGCCTTTTGAGAGGGAGGTCTACCCCTGCCATTGGGACTGGGAAAGGGTTGGTCAACCTCCTTATGCTCCTCCTGTGATTGATGCTCCTTCCCGATTGTTTCCTCTACTTATTGGATTGAGGTGCTTAACTTAATAAACTAGAATATGTACCTAATAGTCTATTGGCACTCCTACATTGCCTCTGTTAACCTTTGCATGGTCATGCCTCTTTCCAACTGGTTGGTTTCAATACCTATTGTGCAAATGAAGGGCAATGAGGCGAAGCCCTTTTTAGTTGTATGTGGCTAGTCATTTGGGGAATGTTGATCTAGCATTGAATGGATATAAAGCCCCTTATCCATGAGTTCAACATCAATCCCTTACAAGCTATGATTTTGCAGCATACTAGTGTCATCATGGTTGTGTGAGTTCGTGTCCTAGAATTGTGTCCTATGTGGAGCTTCCCCTTCCTTTCTTTAATTGTCTCTATCACCTTTGTATCCAGAACCTTTGTGAACCAAGCATTTGTGATGAATACCTTATCCAAGTCATGCATGCAGACCAACTTCCTCCAAAACCAGGGGATGAGTGTCATCCTCCTTCGTAGCAACCATTTGCGTGTGGTGTGTGCTGCCTTCGACCACTGGGCAGTGGTCATGATTTCCAACTACTGGTATGATAGGTGTGTCAGATAACATTCCCAAAATCCCAACACCTCATCAAGGTGTCTTTTTAAGTATCATTAGTGATAGAATTCAAGATCTAAAAAATGTTAGTAGACGTGGAGCATGGTCTTGATAAATGCATTGAAACCAAAAGGAAATAAAAGAAAGTCAACATACTATATCAAAAGTGAAAGTTTAGGTATTACTATTAGTCTTCAAAGGTTCAATACACAAGAGAAGCTCAACACCATCCCCAAGCTCCTATAATTTCTTCCATTCATTTTACTTCTTCATTCTCTAAAACCAAATTCTCCAATGGCCAATTCCAATTGAAATGGAGAGAAACTCCTCTTCATATAGAGTGAGTTAAGCCTCTCATACAACAAAATATAGTTTTTCTAACTGACTCCATGACAACTCAACAAATAGTAGATATATTGTAGTTAGACCCTTGGTCAACAATGTCAAGGGATGTGGACACTAGCCTCTTCAAGGGAGGTTGTCCTCAACCAAAACTAGGCAATAATATGCAACAATAACCTCCAAAGAGGATGTATTTGGCATCGTCAAGAAATGGGTATTATACTGAGTCAAATGTTAGATGGGTCCACTTAGAATTCGCCCTCCAAAAATGGATACATGCAAAATATTATAAAATACTCCTCAATCTAGGAGGATGTGCTCAACGGTCCACGTAGAAGAGCTTGCAAAGTGTGCCATCCAAGGTGCATGAGAGATTTATCAATAAATATTCTTATTAGGAAAATGCTTGTTACCAATATAATAAATAAGTAATAATAGATAAACAACAAAAGCATTAATAAAATAATTAACTATGAAAAGTCAATAGTCATGACTATTCAACTCTTGTGACTAGTCAATGCCTATTTAGGTACACCGTCATGAGAGAATGTCACCATCATTCATTCATCAACAATATATTTACTTATTCTTCATAAATTATAAACTGTGATTTTGTTACAATGCTCCATAACCAACCTCCAAAAATAGAAAGTAGTTATCAAGATGCGTGCAACCAATGCACATGTGCAAATCCCAAGGAAACCAACTCTATGGATGAATGTGCAAGATGAAGTAGTCACACCCCAAAATAGGAATTGGGAAACCTCCAACAAAACAAATCCATGGAGATAAGCGCAAAATAGGGTTTTGACCACACCAAAAATCCGTGAAATAAATAAATATGCACTTCCAAAAATAGCCAAAAGTGTATCCACGAGTTCACCCTCCAATGATATGCCCATATATAATAATATGATCAAGTAAATGAATGTGATGTGCCCTAGATTTGGCATTCCAAGTATGCCACACGCTTCCTAATAAATGCTCTCGATAACCACCTCAAATAAGATAGTATATGTGCCAAGTCAAAGAGGTGAGGGCACTCTCCAATGAAGGTCAAAAGATGACAAGTGTAGCTGAAATATCCATGCAATAAAGATGAGAAAACACTTAGGATAGGTGCAACCTAGAGAATTATGCCATGCCCTTACCTTAAGCACCCATAAATAATCAAATACTCTCCACATGAAGTATACCCTAGAGAAGTGTGCCAACGTCTCCAAGAAACAAAAATAATATATGCCTTGGTAATTGTGCCCAAGAAGGGGAACATACTAGTAGAAAGCCTCAACCAACTCCAACTAACCCCTTCAAGTGTGAAAATAAAGTTAATGACATAGAGTGTCCTAGCTATTAACCTTAATTTGGATACTTTAGATTAGTTTAATTATTCAATAGTTAAATCAGCCTCAACATGTGTGCACAAAGGTTAATGTTGAAATAAAACCACAGTCCCTCTCCAAATAGTCATCAATCTTTGCCAAATAGGCTTATTACTACAAAATCCAACACCTTAGTGCAAAGCCTCATTAAGCAACCTAAATTGAGAGTAACAATGAGATTAGTCACCATTGTCACCTTAGCAACTATTCCCCTACAATTTCTATGGTCAGATACAAATTACAATCCCCACAAGGAAGGCTTCCCCAATAGATCTTAGGGGTTAAGTAACCCAAGTAATTTAGGATAAATAGCCTGGAAGTGTTCTATTACAAAATTAACGAAGGAAAAATGTTCAAGGATTATGGATTTGGGTGAGTTAAGGTATAATTCTAAGATAACGAGTTCAAAGGACCTTCTAGTTAAATCTAGAGGGCTTAGTAAGTCCTCAAGAGGCTCAAATAGGCTCTCAAACACATGCAATCGGGTGAGTTAAGGTATAATTCCAAGATACCGAATTTAAAGGACCCTATAGTTAAATCTAGAGGGTTTAGTAAGTCCTCAAGAGGCTCATATTGGCTCTCAAACACATGCAATCTAGAAATTATACCTTCTTGTTACAATCTAGAAATTATACCTTGTTGTTACAATCTAGAAATTATACCTTGCTGTTATAAACTAAGGTTTCAAGAAGCAAAATTAAAGCATGCAATTTTTTTATAACAACAATAAGAAAAAAGCCCCAATATTTATGATAAGTGAGTGAAAAATTAGGGATATTCAATGAGTAAACCAAGAATTAAATTAAAGCAATTTTCAATAGCTGAAAACACAACAATAAAAACTCTAGACTTCAGCCCTAATTAATGGCTGAAAAATGCAGGTAAAATAATATTTTCAGGCTTTTCAATTGGATGCATGTCAAGTCTAACCCTAGGACAATAAGGTCCAAGGTAAATAATGCCAAAGTATGCGGATTTTGTTGTAACATAAAGCTAATTTACCCTAGAAAACATAACAAAGAAAATTTAGGGTTTTATTTTTATCATTTTATGGGATTGACATAAGAGAATGGACTAATTCCTTTCTCAATCAAGGGCTAATGGAGTCTAAGTTCGAAAGTCTATGGAAGAGGATTGATGGTAGTGATTTCAAGGGGAGATAGAGAAAGCTATACTTCAATTTCTCAATTCCTTAAACGCCAATGTTCTTCTATCTTTTTTGGAGACAAAACGGAAGCTAAACTTAGGTTTCTCAAGGGATACGTGATGAAAAATAATGTCAAGCAGTGTTAGAGCCACAAAACATTGAACATCACTTTGGTGAAAATTTCATTAAACCCTAATTCTTCAACAAGTACAAGATGGAAGAAGATACTTAGAATAAATTAGCACAGAATCATCATAGAATCAGCATTCCTCATCCAAGAGGTAGAACCATTCAATCAAAATATCCTCCCCAAGACAAATTTGCTCATTCAATGTTCCATAGCTACCAAGCGAAAAGAAGATAACTAGTATGCATTAGTATCTAAGTGCGAGTGACAATTCTCCAAGGACAAATCAACTGCCCTCTATTTATATGAGGGAAACCAAGTCAATTTTGTCCAAAATAAGTGTAAAATCCCTAAAAGAATATTAAAAGTGATTACAAGTTGACCCCCAAAGATAGCTAACTCAATGAATAAACATAAAAGTAAGCCTCTTTTAACCCACACATGAGCTAAAATGCCTCCAAGGGTGATGTCATCCTCCAAAAGGTGTCTCTCTCATCAAAATGGGTCATGGATGACTAAAGGAGTGCATCTTATCCCAAAAGTCATGTCTCATCAAAATGATGTCAAATCATCAAGCAAAGCTCCATCATCCAAAATGTCATCCTCCTCTAAGCCCCCATCAATCTCATAAAGGGGACATCATGGAGCTTGAGTTTGACATTGACATGCAAGGCAATTGACCATCCCCTCTAGAGGGATAACATGTCATCATCATCATCAAATCTCCATAGAAATAGGGCAATGTCCATCAAGAAGGTGCAATGTCGTATTGGGGGCATACTGCCAACTTTGGGGTACATCAACTTTCTATGCAATGCCCTGGCTCTGGAGTGTAGCATTTCAAGTCAAGGGTATCATCAATTGTGTTGAAGGCCTCCGAAGGTCAATGCCCCTCAAAAAGTGATCAACATCTTAGGTCAAATTTCCTAGTGGAGTTATCAATTAGGGTTGGATGTCCTCTCTAAAGTGTTGGAGAAGCATCATACAATCCTTCAAGGGTTGCAACTATATATGGGAGCAAACATCTAACACAACTTACAGAATCAAGTGAGATCAATATCATAGGTACAAAATCCATAAGAGTATCAAAGTGGGTGATATTTAATGTAAAAGCTATCAAGGTATTTCACACAAACATCATCTTTAAATGTCTTCCTAGCTTATGATTTGTATACAAGTTACATGAGAGGGTTATCACAAGGCCCTATTGTTGAAAAGTGTAACTAGGTCTGGTCTTCATAATGACATGTAATTATGATTTTATGTAATGAGAAGTAAAGAAGAAGAAAAATAAAATTATTCTATGGACTTGCTTAATGGGTTTCATGAGCAAGAGATTTTGTTTTTGAGTCAAGACTCCCATTGAGAGTCTTTAGGAATTACTTGTCATCTAGTCATAAAATGATAGTCATTGTCATGTAATGAAGTCATGTTACACTTTGTAAAAGGTCAAACTTATCTGTGTAAAGTATACTCCAAGACCTTGTCACTTATCCTCTTCAAGTTAGCCTACAACGATGGAAGAACTTGCTAGAAGAGGTCGACCTACCTACTTGAGATCATGTCAGCCTAAGGTACATGAGATGAAGTGTATAAGTAACCACACTCGACCTCACTTAGTGGCAAGCAACTTAACAAGCAATTCGATCAAGAAGAAGTGCGAAGTAGAGCCCAACAGTAGAAGTGTGAAGAAGATATGGCGAAGGTGTTAATTTTTGAATAACAATGGTATGTTCTATGCTTAGAGCAATTTTACTTCAATTTTCTTTATTAGCCCAATATCATATCCAGTATAGCAATCACATCAACATGATAGTAAAATATAGATAGAACATAAACAATAATAGTAGAAGACAAGCCAACACAAGAGGACACAAGATATGGCACCAGCTAGGGACAAACCCCAATGTGGGGAATCCTTGATCAATTCTTCTTATAATTCTTCAAAATTTCGGCAGAGAGAGAGTGCAATTTACAATATTCACTTGCCCAAACTGATCAATCAAAACAGCAAAAACAAAAAGCCTCAACTGGAAAGTCAACTCTTGTCAACAAGGCTGAAATAGACCTCCAAAACAGCTCGGTCAACTTGGCCTCCAACAACAAGATAATGCAGCCCAAAATAGTCTGAAAATAACCAATCAAACATGGTCAACAAAAGTCAATGCAGCGACCAGAACTAGGGAAGTCAATGCTAATTAACGCTAAGGTCAAACAACCTTGGTTTTCGTGCCCAAAATAGTGGCCTACCCAAACAGAAGTCTCTGTTGCAAACCCGAAGTCAAACAAAGTCAACAATGGTCAAAGTCAATCTCCTGAAATTTCAGTTAAATCTGGTCAATGGAACAACTAGAAAAGACAGTCTTCCTTTCGCACGTGTGGAGATAGAGAGGCCCAAAAATCCGTACCCAATCAAGATGAGAGAGAAAGATGAATGAGATACAATGCCAAAATGAAGAGGAGGCACCTTGTATTTATATGCAACGTTGAAGGCTAGAGGAGGCTAATTTGATGGTTGGCCGACCTTGACAATTTGTAAATAATCAAAATAAATTCATAACTTCATTTGTACATGTCAGAATGGGATGATCTTTAGACCAATCCTGCACCTCTCGGAAAGAGGAATCCAAGAAAAATTTCAGTTGCCTCATAATTGATGTCCAAAGTGATGCTTGGTCCTAGTTGCCAAATCTAACACTCCCTCTCAACTAGGGAGAACATCACTTGCCAAACTGTTTGACATTTTGTACCATCCCTCTCACTGCACTACTTAGCTCTATTGAACCATGAAGAAAGAAGAAATGATCGAGAATATATCATACCATTCTCCAATGACCCGAAGTCAGTCTCCAACAAGAGAGTGTGTCATACCACTCTTAACTGACCCGTAGTCAGTTTCCATTGATCCCAGGTCAATATCAACATTCTAGCATAGGGAGTACGGTAGTACACGATGCATCCATCAGTAGTACTATGGTCCCTATCCTCATTTCCTACTCATTGACCAAATGAGAGGTACTTCCTACGAGTCCCAGACTGCATAGGTAGGATGTGCCGGCAGGAGAAGGTGAACCATTCATCCTGCTCATATGCCATAGGGGAGGGTGAGCCACTCAGCCTATGCATATGCCACCATGGGGTATCACAGGGGAAGGTGAACCATTAACCCTATACATAGCGCACTACTAGGGGAGGGTGAGTCACCCTATGGTCACGCATCGCTCCAAGAAGTGCCACAAGCCCCCCGGAGCTCCTAGAGCTCACTATCCATCTCATACAGGACCCTCATAAGAGGGTCTCTCCATGACTCTAAGTATTTCACGGAAGGTTAAGAATTTGACCTTCCCGAGGGGCTTCGTAGGAATATCGGCGACCTGCTCATCGATCCCAATATGATGGAGCCTTATTGCTTCCCGTTGTACCATGTCCCAGATAAAGTGGTACCTGATATCAATATGCTTGGAGCGATTATGAAACACGAGATTCTCAGAAAGATGAATCCCACTCTGGTTGTCACAAAGATCACGGTGGTATCTAGCACATGTCCAAATAGCTCACTAAAGAACTTCCTCAACCAGCGACTTCATAGGAGGCCAAACTAGCAGCAATGTATTCAGCCTCAGCGGTGCTTAAAACAATTGACTTTTGCTTCCTGCTCATCCATGATATTGAAGCAAAACCTAGAGAGAAGAAACATCCTGATGTGCTTTTACGATCCACCACACTGCCAGCCCAGTCTGCATTAGAGTAACCATGGAACCTCACATTCCCGACAATGTATATCAATCCATAAGTGATCATGCCCCGAAGATATCTCAAGAGATTGTTGGCAGCAATCCAATGTATATGATGAGGCTCGACCATAAACTGACTCAATTTGTTCACTGTAAAACATATGTCTAGACGAGAGTTCACCGAGAACATCAGGGCCCCTATGAGTTGAAGATACTCAGAAGGATTTCCCAAATCAGACCCGGCAACACTTCCGCATAACTTCTTGAAGTTAAGTTCCATCGGAGTAGTCACGGACTTGCAGTCCACCATCCCAAATCTTTCAAGTAGGTTCACAACATATTTTCCTTGAGAAAGGACAATCTCCCCTGGCTTTTGCCAGACCTCCAACCCTATGAAGTAATGCATCAGTCCTAGGTCCTTCATATCAAATTCGGAAGCCAACTCTCTCTTACATCGATGAATAAGAGGGTCTGCACCTGTCAGAAAGAGATTGTCCACATAGAGCACCAAGATGAGAGGTCTATCATTCTCAACCTTAAAGTAAAGGTTTGGATCAGCTTCACTTCTTGTAAATCCCAGCTTCATCAGATAGCTATTGATCCTCTCATACCAAGCCCGGGATGCTTGCTTCAACCCATAGAGGGCTTTCTTCAACCTACATACATGTGATTGACGATCTTGAACTTCGAACCCCTCGGGTTGTTCTACATAGACTTCCTCCTTAAGTGAACCATGCAAGAAGGCAGTCTTGACATCCATTTGATGAAGATTCCATCCATGTGAGGCAGCAAGGGCTATAATTGAACAGATGGTGGTGTAGCGGGCAACCAGTGCAAATATCTCATCAAAATCTACACCTTCCTTTTGAGAGAAGCCTCAAGCAACGAATCTGGCCTTGAACTTTTCAACACTTCCATCAACTCCATGCTTGATCTTGAAGAGCCATTTCGAGGTGACAACAGATTTGTCCTCAGGTCTAGGGACCACATCCCAGACATCATTCTTCATAATTGACTTGTACTCTTCGTTCATGGCATCCTTCCATACTTGTTGCTTCACAGCTTCTTTGAATGAGCAAGGTTCAGATTGAATAATGGTGCTCATAGCAATTAAGCACCCTTGGTACCTATTAGGCTTCTTGCTTTCAGGAAATTTCCCCCTCGGTGCAACATGTCTCTCGACATCTTCAAGATTTTCCCTCAACCATGAGGGTCTCCTTTTTGAGGAGGAGGGCTCATGAGGAGGAGGATCAATGGGATCCATCGATTCTTCAACATCGAGCATCGTCTCATCCTGCGAATCTCCCTGATTTCCTACATCTGCTTCTTTGTCCTTCCTTGGAATAGGAAGGTTGCTAATCTTCCTTAAGGCGGCATCCTCATCAAAGGTGACATCATGACTCAACTCTACTTCTCTTTGACCAGACACATAGATTTTGTATGCCTTAGAAGTTTCACTGTAGCCCACAAAAGTTCCTTTCTTCCCAGATGCCTCTAATTTACTTCCCGTTTCTTTCGGCACATGAAAGTATACAGGACTACCAAAAATTCTAAAATGAGAAACATCAAGTTTCTTACCGGTGAAAAATTCTTCGAGAGATTTGGAGTCCAATGCTTGATGAGGGCATTGATTTTGAACGTACACAGCAGTGTTGGTGTGAAAATTTCTAACACGAAATTCTACTGCAGTGATTGATTTATTTCTCCTACTTATTTTCCACAATGAGTTATTTATAAAACCCTTAAGTAAACATTAAAATAAATTATGTTGTTGTTATCACATAATAGCATAGAGAAAACTAACAATGATATACAAGCACAAGAATCAATCACATCAACACAGTTATTTTTGGACAATTGTCCCCGGAAAAACTCAATTCGAGAAAACCGTTGCAATATATGAGGGTTTATATATTAATCTTCAGCAACAATCTCTTTACAAGGAATGACTCTACAAAATATTGAGATACTTCTGAGAGAAAACACCTGAGACAATTTTCCTTATCTCTCAGAGAAGTTCTGACACCCTGGAGACCCTCTATCCTCCTCTGTGTCACTTCTGCGTGAGGACTACTTCTCCAGCTGCGCTGTCTCACTGACCTTCCATCTGCGTTGTCTCTCAGATGCTCCTTAGTCCCTGATTGATGCTGATACCCTCCTTTTCCTTCACCCTCTGAGTATTTGCCCAAGTGTATCTCCAAATAACTCTCAAGTCTTCTCTTATACTTTTCTTGTTGATGAATCAACGATCAAGATTAAGTCCCTAATCAACGGCTAAGATTAAAACAGACTTGATCCTCATCTCGTAGAAGCTTCTCACCCATATCTTTATTAATACCCATTAATATTTTTATTTTCCCAAGTTTTGACTTAGCAACCCCATTAAAAATATTTATTATTTTAATAACTCATCATCCGGGTGGAATTTCTCCAAACCATTTCTGGGTCTTGGAGATCTCATGAATTCTAGCCCCTCCACAAAATTTTGGAGCTAGATCACATTCGATGCTACCCAAAATCAACACTCCCTCTTAGGAAGGAATGTGTTCTCGCAATGCTTCCCAATAGAAGCATCACACTGATCCACAACATCAATCCTCTGCGCTGCTAATGCTCAGCCTGCTGCCCCTCATCTACTTCGCTACTGCAACACACTGCAACTATCACTACTACATCTCTACTGCAACACACTGCAACTATCACAACTACATCTCTACTGCAACTCCCTCTGAATATGTTGCATCATGTTGCCCATAGCACTACCACTACTAACTGTTGCACTGCAGCTCCCTCTGCTATCCGCTTCTGCTTCTGAAATGGATTCTTGACCATTCCCATCTTCTCCCTGAAATAAACAAACTTTGTTCTTCCTAGAGCCTTGGTGAGAATGTTTGCCACCTGTTCTCCTGTCGAGGTATACCTCAACTGTACTGCCCCTCGTTGGACACAGTCTATGATGAAGTGACACCTTATGTCAATGTGCTTCGACCGATCATGAAATACTGGATTCTCAGAGAGCTTGATGCAACTCTGATTATCACACAAAATATTGGTCGCTCCTATCCTTCTCCTAAATAGATTCACAAGCATTTTCCCAATCCAATGTTGAAACAGTAGGCAGAGGTACTTTTCCAATCTACTGAACTTCCAGCCCAATCTACGTCAATGAACCCACTCAGCTTGATGTCATTGCCTTGGGTGTACATTAGTCCATGCTCGACTGTTCCTCCTATATATATGAGAACATGCTTAATTGTTTCCCAGTGCACCCTCTTTGGTTCCACCATGAACTAACTGAGGGTGTTGACAGCATAACAAATGTTTGGCCTGGTGTTGACAAAATACATTAGGGACCTTATGAGTTTCATGTACAAGGTGGGATCAACTTCTTTACCTTTGGATGCATCAATCTTGTTCCAGTTGGTAATCATTGGAGTAGCCATAGGTCAACAATCCTGCATTCTGAACCTTTTCAAAATCTTTGTAGCATATCTCCCTTGTCCAAGGAAAATCCCACCCTTATACTGCCAAACTTCCAACCCCAGGAAATAATGCATCCATCCCAAATCCTTCATGTCAAATTTTGTAGCTAGGTTTTCCTCGCAATCTTTGATGAGCTTGTCAGGAAAAGATCATCCACATATAACACCAGGATTAGAGGCTCATTTTCGACAACTAGTTAGTAGAGGTTAGGATCTGCGTCACTCTTGACAAATCCCATCTTCTGCAAGTAACCATCAATTCGACTGTACCATGCTCTAGGTGCCTGTTTAAGCCCATACAAGGCTTTCTTCAACCTGCATACATGAGATTTCTTCTCATGTGTCTCAAAACCCTCTAGTTGTTCAATGTATACTTCTTCTTCTATCATCCCGTTCAAGAACGCAACCTTGACATCCATCTAGTGAATCTCCCACCCCATCTATGTTGCAAGGGATATCACAGATCTAATAGAAGTATGCCTAGCTACTGGGGTGAAGGTTTCTTTGTAGTATATCCCTTCCTTCTCAGCATAACCCTTAGCCACAAACCTAGCTTTGTATTTTTCCACACTACCATCTGTAGCATACTTGACTTTGTAGATCCATCTTGAACCTACCACTGACCTGTGCTGAGGCCTAGGTACCACTTCCTAGACATTATTGACCATTATGGAACTGTACTCCTCCACCATAACATCTACCCACACTTGATGCTAAATGATCTCTTGAAAACTAAAGGGTTCTCCAACCTGAGCAACCAAGGTTTGGTATCTGTCACGCTGCCTACGCTCCCTTTTCTCATTCCTGGGCGCATCGACGAAATCCTCTGCATCTCATAGAATCTGTCAAAGTTCCCAGCTCGTTCTTCCACTGGTAGTGGGTATATCTATCTTCTCCTCCTCTTTCTGAGACTCCACCGGTTGTAATACCTCTGGAGCTTTGCCTTTAGGAGAAATATTGGTGCTAATTTCTGCTGGTCAAAGTGGTTGCACCAATGGATCATCCTTTGACTGTTCTTTGAAAGGCATTTCGCGAGATTTCCTAAAAACTCTGTCCTCCATGAACTTTACATCCCGTCAAATTACGATCTTCCTATTCCCCGGAAGATAGACTCTATATGCCTTAGCATTCTCGCTATATCCCACAAGATATCCTTTCTCCACAGCCTGATCCCATTTCTTCCTCTTTTCTTCGGGAATATGGCAGTGTGCCAAACTCCTAAATATCTTGAAATGACTCACCTCAGGTTTCTTACCGGTGAAGATACTCTACAGAGTAATCTTACTTAATGCCCTGTGAGAAGTCTTGTTCTGGACATAAACAACGATGTTGCATGCTTCTGCCCCTAGAAACTTGGGCATATCCTAATCATACAACATCGCCCTCATTGCTTCAACAATAGTCTTATTCTTCCTTTCTGCTACTCCATTCTGCTCCGGATTATAGGGAGTTACCCACTCCCTTCTAATGCCTTCACTTGCACAAAAATCAGTGATGGCCTTGTCAATGTATTCTCCACCATTGTTTGAGTGCAATATCTTTATCCTCTTTCCTGTCAGATTCTCAACTAGAGCCTTGATCTCTTTGAATCGACCAAAAACCTCATCCTTGGTTTTTAGAAAGTAGATCCAAGTCTTTCTGGAATGGTCATCTATTGAATTTTCTAAGTCTATCTGTTAGAAGATTAATCTGTATTCTGCTGGTTTATTTCTACTACTTGTAAATTTTGAACAAGTTGTTTAAAACATTTAAATACCGAAATAAACACAATACAGTCACAACATCTACAGTTCATTAGCTAAAAGAAAACAAACACACAAGTGACACCGTTATTTTTGGACAAATATCCCCAGAAAAACCCAGTGCGGGAAAACCGGTGCAACGATTCTGAGGGTTTATTATTATGCAGTATTTCCTTGAGTACAATTGGGTGCCTAACTGGCTCACCCAATAGAGAAAAATACACAACAGCAATACCTCTATATTCGAAAACAAGTATTCAAAAAACTTGTCCCACGAAACCCTCTCCGGCACAACTGAAGCTCAACGCTGGCCCTTCTGGCCTCTGCGTTAACCTCTTACTGACTTGTGTCAACCCTAGGACTCTCTGCAACAACCCTTTGAGGCACTGCGCAGCCTCTGGGACCCTCTGCATCACTCTAGCAACCTCTGTGTGGATGACGCAGTCCCTCTGGCCTCCACATTGTCTCTGTTGGGCTCTGCATGGCCTGAACTGGCTGCTGCTCTCGCTCTCCCTGCTTCTGCGTTGATCTCTCAGTATTGTCTTTGCCTCCCTGTCCAGTACTCACTACCCCTTGTTGTTGATCACTGATTCACTTTTGCTTAGCAACCCCGCTCTAGCAAAATGAATGATTGATCACTCTGGTGTGTTCTTCAACTGACCCTCAAACCTCCTCTTATACTTTTCTCGTTGGTCCTTCAACGACCAAGATTACATCTCTAATCAACAACTAAGATTAGATTTGGCTTGATCCATGACTTTTGGAACCTTCTAACCCAATTTTATATTAATCCCCATTAAGATTTTATTTTTCCTAAGTTGAGACTTAGGAACTCCATTAAAAATAATAATTATTTTAATATCTCTAAAACCGGCTACAATCTGTCCAAACCATTTATGGGTCTTGGAGATCTCATGTGCTTTAGCCTCTCCGCCAATTTTCATGGCTAGAGCACACCCGGTGCTACCCCAAACCAACACTCCCTCTTAGCAAGGATTGTGCTCTAATAATACTCCACACTGAGTATCACCTTGATTATCAGGCACCGGTACCCGTGCTTATGCTAGGCCTACCCTCCCAACATCCTCTGCACTGCTGCATCCTGTACTGTTGCCCATGGCCCTGCCATTGCCACTAATGCATCTGTACGACAGCCCCCTCTGCAATTGTGTTATTGTTGGTCCATACTCCCGACACTACATCCCCCTCTCATCATGCTGCATCGTGCTACTATATACTGCTACTGCACTGCAACTCAGTTACTGAGAAGTAAGTAAGTGATCTACCCAACTACTGACATCCCTGTCAAACTAGAAACACTCTCGATGCTAAAGCTCCCTCTGCCGCTAACAAGTGCTCCCTCTACTAACCTCTGCGCTGCTGAAACAACTCCCTACATCTTGCACCGTTGCACACCTCTTTGTGCCATCCTGCACTGCTACAACCTCCTTTGTGCCTCTCGCACTGCTGCAAGCCTCTCTGCACTGTCAGGGACTACTGCACCTCCAACACTCTCTGTCGCTTCATCCACATCCGTTTCTACCGACATCCGCCATCCCACCTTCGCTGGCGCTGCCTTGGAGTCAATCGCCTCTCCCTTATTCTTCTTCCTCGAACACGGGTTCGCATAATGCCCTAGTTCCCCACAGTTGAAGCACTTTATATTGGAGAGGTCCTTTTTCTTCCTCTTCCCATGCTCTCCTGCAAATGCCAGAGCTACATCCTCTTTCTCCTCTTTCTTGACCTAGGCCCCTTTGTTGTCGCTTCCCGTCTTGGTCAGCCATCTAATCTCTTTTTGGCGAAGATCTGCCCATAATTCTTCCCATCTTGGAAGATTCGCTCTGCCCAAAATGCTTTGGATGAATGTCTCCCACTTGGAGACTGCGTTTAGGGCGGTCCTCACCATCAATTCCTGATCTGACGTGGACCCTATAGAAGTCAATTGGTCTCGGATCTCCTGCAACCTGCTAAGGAAGTGATCTATCTGCTCCCCCTTCTGCATTTGGTACGATCGCCACTGATTCTCTAGTAGCATCTTCCTCTGTACAGAAGTGCCTTGATACAATGTCTTCAAGGTATCCCACATTTCTTTTGCCGTCTCCTTCTCGGCAATACGCTGGACCACATGATCCTTGACCCCATCAAGAATTATGCATTTCGCCTTAGACATTGTATCCTCATACCTTTCATTGTCAGTTGGGTCGATTGGGATAGCCACAATTCTCAAAGTGAAGGCCTTGATGCGATGTCCATCTAGAACAAATAGGATCATGGCCTTCCAGATGACAAAGTTGGACGCCCCATCCAACCTGTCCTGATCCCTCAGTCCATTCATGGCCATCTCGCTGCTCTTCCTTTCGACTCCTCTGAGTCTCTATTTCCCTCCTGGAAGTTCTCTTTTCGACTCCCTCTAAGCCTCTACTTCCCTCCCGGAATTTCTCTGCTAGACTCTTGAGTCTCGATTTCCCTCCTGGAAATCCGCCTACCAACCTTCGAGTCGCACCTCTCCAATCTCCTATGCACCTGCAACACTGATCTGGATTTCTTGGCTAGAAATCTGCCTCAGTAGCAACTCCCTCTACCTCCGTCTTTCCTTGTTAGGTATTGTTCTGTCCACAATACCCCACCAGCTTCTCTCCCGCAAACTACCCACAGCTTCCTATGCCCCAACAACCGAAGGACTGAGCCTCTAGGCTCTGCGCAATCCCGGCACTGGCAAAACAGCTCCCTCAGCCATCTGCATCAACACTCCTAGTCTCTACGTGGCTCTGCGTGAGCCTCTTTCTGCCCTCTTCAGCCTCTACGATGGCCTCTCTCTGGCTCGGACTGATGACGCAGTCCCTCTGCGTCAACCCTTCTTCTGTCGTTTTCTGCAAGGATCAGCTTTTGTCACTCAGGACAACTGATTCTGCTGCAAATGCTCTGCTTAGCTGATGCCTTTAGCTCTCCTGTGATATGTAACCACGATCTGATACCATGGTGAATTTTCTAAGTCTATTCGTTAGAAAATTAATCTATATTCTGCTGGTTTATTTCTTCCACTTGTAAATTTTGAATAAGTTATTTAAAACATTTAAATACCAAAATAAACACAGTAGAGTCACAACATCTATAGATCATCAGCTGAAAGAAAACAAACACACAAGTGACACCGCTATTTTTGGACAAATGTCCCCAGAAAAACCCAATGGGTAAAACCGGTGCAACTATTCTGAGGGTTTATTATTATGCAGTATTTCCTTGAGCACAACTGGGTGCTTAACCGACTCCCCCGATAGAGAAAAATACACGATAGTAATACCTCTATGTTCGGAAACAAGTATTCAAAAAACCTGTCCCACGAAACCCTCTTCGGCACAATTGAAGCTCAGCGTTGGCCCTTTTGGCCTCTGAGTCAACCCCAGGACCCTCTGTGTCAGCCCTCTGAGGCACTGCGCAGCCTCTGCGTCACTCCAACAGCCTTTGCATGGATAACGCAATCCTTCTGGCCTCTGTGTTGTCTGCGCTGGGCCCTGTGTGGCTTGAACTGGACGTTGCTCTCGCTCTCCCTACTTCTGTGTTGGTCTCTCAGTACTGTCTCTACCTCTCCGTCCAGTTTTCACTGCCCCTCGTTACTGATCACTAATTCACTTTTGCTTAGCAACCCCACTCTAGCAAAATGAATGACTGATCACTCTGGTGTGTTCTCCAACTGACCCTCAAGCCTCCTCTTATACTTTTCTCCTTGGTCCTTCAACAACTGAGATTACATCTCTAATCAATGGCTAAGATTAGATTTGGCTTGATCCATGATTTTTGAAACCTTCTAACACAATGTTATATTAATACCCATTGATATTTTATTTTTCCTAATTTTAGACTTAGGAACTCCATTAAAAATATTAATTATTTTAATATCTCCCAAATCGGGTACAATCTGTCCAAACCATTTATGGGTCTTGGAGATCTCATGTGCTTTAGCCTCTCCACCAATTTTCATGGCTAGAGCACACTCGATGCTACCCCAAATCAACATCATCAATGAAGGTGACGAAGTATTCGGCACCACTAAGAGCTTTTGTGGACATGGGTCCACAGATATCTGAGTGTATCAATCCTAGAACACTTTTAGCCCTATTGTTACTTCTAGAAAATGTCGCTTTAGCATACTTGCCTAGTGCGCACCCTCTACATACATCATCTCTTTTGGTACTCAACTCTGGAACTTCTGTTACTGTTCTTCCGAGAATTCTTAGAGCCCCATGGTGTAAATGTCCCATCCTCCTATGCCATAATTCATTCAAATCTTTTTCCCCGTTGTTGCCTACCAATGCCATTGGAGATTCTAGCTGTAATTTATACAGCTTGTTACTTTTGACTCCGATCTGGGCATTCCTTTTCCAACCGGGTGTTCGACGTATACTTTCTCCTTAACGAAGAAAACATCATAGCCCTGGTTTATTTCTTCCTACTTGTTTAATTACTTAACAAGTTATTTACCATGTAAATACTGAAAATAAACACAAGTACAGTATCAACATTTATAGATCATCCACTGAAAGAAATCAGCACACAAGTGACACCGTTATTTTTGGACTAATGTCCTTGGAAAAACCCAATGCGGGAAAACTGGTGCAGATATTCAAAGGGTCTTATTATTATGCAGTTTTTGAATACAATTAGGGTGCCAGAAATGGCTCACCCAATAGAGAATGCCCTTGGCAGAAGTACCTCTCCTCAGAGACAAATATTCCGGTTGATCAGTCACTGCATGATCGATCCCACAGCAACTACGGCAGCTCCTTAGTTGGAGATCGAAAGATGCTCCAAGCTTCTCCACTGCTCTCTGTCACTCTACTAAGGACTATGTCACCCTCTCAGCTCACCAGCACTTAGTCTGCCCCACGAAAATCACCCAACATTGCATCTTGGCCCTGCGTCATCTCTACTAGCCTCTGCACAGCTACTGATGCCTCTACGCCAGCCCCTTGGCTCTCTGTGTCAATCCTCTGGCCCTCTGCATCACCCACACTAGCCTCCTCAGACTTTGCATAAGTCCCAACTGCCTCTGCGTCAGCCTCCCCAGGCTCTGCGTTGTCTCGCTGGCACTATCTCTGCCTCTCTGCTATGTATTCTCGGCCTCGTGTCGAACTGCTCCTCGCTGCAATAGATCACTAGCTCGATTCTCTCGGCAAAACCCCGCTCCAGAAAGTCGAATTGATTGATCAATTTGGTGTATCTTCAACTAACTCCCAAGCCTCCTCTTATACTTTTCCTGTTGAGTCTTCAACGACCAAGATTAAGTCCTTAATCAACGGCTAAGATTAGATTTGGCTTGATCCTTGTCTCTTGGAACCTCCTAACCCAAAATTATATTAATACACATTAATATTTTAATTTTCCTAAGTTTGTACTTAAGACCCCATTAAAAATATTAATTATTTTAGTATCTCCTCATTTGGGTAGAATTTCTCCAAACAATTTTTGGGTTTTGGAGATCTCATGTGCTTTAGCCTCTCCACCAATTTTCATAGCTAGAGCACATCTAATGCTACCACAAATCAACAGTAGCAATAGGTGGCAACGAAGGGAAATGACTTCATGGCTAAGTGCCATGGCCAGAGGACCTGCTGATGGAGGTCCACATCCTAAGTGTATGGGTGTAATGAAGGGAGCAATAATAGAGGCATGAGTTAACCCCTTTCCTCAACCTGCTTTTTCCATCTCTAGTGCGCCTTTTACTTCTTTTTGATAATGCTTTGATATCGTGCATAGCTCAAGGGTCCAAGCTTGCTTTCTATGATATAGCATTTATTTTACCCCTTAGGATGAGTCAATTTCTCACTCATTGGGCTTAGGATATGCAAAGGTTCCTTATGATGAGATGGAGCATCAAGTGCTCAAGAGTTGGGTGATGGCTAATGAGTGAGGTAGAGCTCATGCTAGGCTTTTTCCCACGTCCTAATTATGTCTCGGCCATCTTTTGCATTTTAACTTTTCTTTTTCTTTTGTTGTTGCCATCTTATGTGTTTATCATTCTTGTAGTTGCATCAACCTCCAGTGCAAAGTTTTTCAACCCTACTCAAGGATGTGGATGTATGAGTGACAAATCCCAATGAACCAATGATAGTTAACCCGAAGGATGAGTGAGGTATCAAGGGAATGTTGAAAGATGTTAAGTATGGAATGGTTATCAACATGCTACTTCAATCCAAGTTTCCCAAATAGTGCCCCTCCTAAAACCCTAAGGCCTCGGGGGTAGTCCCACTAGACTAGGTCTAAAGACTAACCCCCTTGGTAAGGTGAGAGAACAAGCTTATAGTCAAGATTGGTCAATCATCTAGATCACCCCTTTATCCATGTTAAAATGCCCAAAACACTAAGTAAAACACTTGATTGCAAAATGGTTAAAGTACCTGCTGAGAGGTAGCCCACCTTCATTCAAGAGGAATTGTCAGATAGTGGGAGGTGTATGACTTGTGCAAACAATGAAGGAATGTGGCATCTCATCATCACTGAGCAATGTATAGGACTGCTGGTTGGTTAGCTGTCCAAGATAGGAGAGAAAAGTTCTACCAGGTTACCCATTTTGGTGGGTTAACAGGACACAAATCTGCTTTTGTAGTGTGATTGATTTCTCCACTGCATTTTATTTTCTGAGTTAATATACTAGTGTGTTTATTTTATCTGCAATTTCATAAATATTTGACATAAATATTTTCTAGGTTTTAATAAATTGTTGAAGTAAATTAGATCTAGTGTAAAATAATTTAATAGAATCGGTAGGGATAAGGAATTGTTTACTGAGATAAATGCTTGAAACATTAGTAAAAAGGGTTTTCACCATGGCAACATAACTTGGCCCAAAACCCAAACAAATTGGTATCTCTATGATGGAGGACCAATCTCCTTGATCATAGCCTCTGTCAAAGTCAATTTTAAGAAAAAGGGATTGCTAGCCAATCTCTCTGCCATACTCCAAAGCCTCCCAAACTAAAATCACAATGTCCAGTATGAACCACTCCTACACAAAACATATATGCACTAATCTATCTACCCACCATATCCTCAACGCCAAAGCCTTGATCATAATTTTGTATAGGCAATACTAAGCAAAGTGATAGGTCTTCAACTCTTGATGGTGTCTCATGCTACATTCTTGGGGATAAGTTTAATCATTCCCTATTAGAGAAGTTCAGAAAGTCACCAAGACAATAAGACCTCGTAAGCCAAACAACAAAAGTTATCCCCAGTGAGATGTTGTAGGTGTCTTTGGCTTTCCTGCAATTAGTCTCAGGGTTGCATTGACAATGATAACCATGTTGAGCAAAAAATGTGGCAAATGGAATTTGTATATGGTCCTATCTAGGTGGCAATTTTCTTACCAAGATGATGCACTACGTCATAGAGTAGCATCTTCAAGCCCATGTACCCATTGATCATGTGCCATGAGTGATAAGAGCATCAAGAATGCTTTGGAATGTACTACCTGCTTTCTCATTGGTTGTGTTTTATGGTATTCATATGACTGTCAGGGTGCCAAAAACATGTCAGGATTAGCCATTTTTTACCAAATACAACTTTTTTTTCACATGGAAAATACTTTTATATTGCATATGAGGAATATATATGTTCTGGTTCTCGAGGGACTATTCATTCTCAAAAACAAGGCTTGAAGCCATTACATCAAAGTTCATCACGTCACTTATGGGAATTGAACCTGTGTTGGGATGATCCCAATCATTCCTCCCAACCACCCGAGATAATCCCAATTGACTTTTACTGAATTACCCTTTGTTTCCTAAATACTATATTTATTATTTTGTCCCTACCTTCTCTCCATAACTTATTTGTAATACATTGTATTGGTCTAGAGGACATAGAGCATTACACTTGTTAGCATGTCTTGAAATCAACATCAGACCAAAATGTCTGCTTTAAAAAGCACCAACTCATGACAGCGCCGACAATACAAAGGGAAAAGAACTGATAGGTTGAAATATCATGTATTGGCTTATACTTGAACTATTGGAAGAAGTTTCTTTAGGTGGCTTCAGGTGAAATTGTATTGGAGATAAAATAAAAGAAAATGTCCAGCAATTGGACACAAAGTACAAACTCATATAATAACAAAAAAAGTAATGTAAAAGCAACTCCTGTCTAAAAGGTCTAATAAAATTTCATTTCTTTATTACTTGTTAATTTTTGGTGTTTATTGATCATGGCTACATTTGATTTTCATTGCAGGTTAGCAGAGAGCGTTATTATAAAGTCTTTGAAGGATGCCAACATTCTGTTAGGGTATGCTACATCAAATTTATCGTTTTAAATATTTCCATCATGTAGATGCAGTTCATGATTTTCATCCCTCTCCAGAACTGTAGAAGAGATGTTGGAAAAAAGACTAGGTGCAGTATTCATGCCTCATGGTCTTGGACATTTCCTTGGACTTGACACTCATGATCCAGGAGGTTATGTAAAGGTTGGTGATGAGACATAATCTCTTCCGTTTTGATATTGTTGGAAAATTTTCTCTTTGATTGCTAACCTTTTATACAACTTACTTCCTGAACTGATAAACTTATTTCTGTCCTTCACATTTTGTCTCATAGTTACCAATTTATGTTATTTATAAAATGTTTTTTTTTCCTTGCGTGCCTTTAAATTTCTTTTACCGGAGCTTCAATGTTCTCTGGAATAATTCTATGCTTATAAAAAGGAGTGAGATGGCATTTGTCACAGGGACTTGAGAGGCCTAAAGAACCAGGGCTGAGATCATTGCGAACTGTTCGTGTTCTTCAGGAAGGAATGGTAAGATGCCAATAACTATTCTTAATATAGAGCTATTATACTTTAATGTAGAATCAAGTAGGATCATAATTTATATTTTTATTCTTATATATCAGTCTTCAGTATATGTATCCGAGGCTATAATGTATATTGGTCTTCAGTATATGGCTCGACTAACCATAGGGTTATCCCAGCTAGGCTACACAAGTTGTTATTTTCACTCAATTTTTGCTGGGAGATGCTAACCCTACTACATGTAGTTCCCAAAGGAGGATGGGTGAAAATTTCACATGCACAAAATTGAGTTGAGTACTTTGCAAACACCACCTTTGCAATGATATATAATTCTAATAGTAAGATATTTTGTATGATCATGAAGATCATGGCATGCATTAAAGGAATTAGAGGGCGATAAAGTACACAAATAATATATGATGCATGTGTTTATTAAATGCACCAAAGGTGATGATTATGCTTGCATCTAGCTCGAATCAGTTTATATCTGGATTGTTGTAACAAGACATCTCATTCCCTGGTCAACTTTAAACCTTGCTCAATATAGCAGAACTATCCATATCAAAGTTATCAGGCTTGGAATCAGCAAAAGCTTGATGAGGTGGAAGAATGAAGATTTTTAATCAAATCAGAAAAAAATTCAGTGAGTACAAAAAATAAAGATATACACATATTTTGAATAAAAAAAATAATCTTTTATTGATATTCAATAAAACCATGTCCATACAGTGCACAATATCTGTTAAATGGTGTTGTCATTGATGGCAACATTGGTCTATAAACGCTCTTAATATACATCATGGATTGCATTAGCTGGAAGCTCCAATGGACTAGAAGCCCCAGAAGAAAGCAAGTCTCTGCGGCATGGTCATGATACCCTGTTCTTGTTAAAGAATTTGAGGATGAATAACAATGAAATTGATCACGTAACCATCTCTATTTTGTAGCCCTTGTCGTGTTGTTTCCAATGGTAGGTGGTTTACCTCATAACTCCTCACGATTGAGGAGATATGCCTCTTTAAAGATTGAAGCCCCACTTTTGGTCAAGGAACCCCAAAGAAGATGCTACAAGCTATTTTTTTTCATTCATAAATTAAATTTGGTTTATCCTATTCTAGTCAAAAATAAAAAAAGGGGGTATTTTATCAAGGGAAAAATAGCCAAAAATTAAATTTTGGCTCCAAAACATAATTTTGAAATTCAAAATTAGAGTTGGTTTTCCCTCCAAGCGATCAGGTTGGCCCCCTCTTTAAGTGACCCACTTCAACGCTATAAATGAAGGATGAAGTCTCCACAAGATGCATCAAATCAACTTGCTATCTGTGATTGATCTCTACTGCCTTGCGTAGTCGTGCATATCTGAGGTTGTGGTCAAAGTTCTGAAGAGTTTTTAGGTTAATTTTTCTTCTTTGTAATAGTTTCTTGCTGGGTTTTTGCTGAGGCTATTAGCACCTTTTGAGGCACATTTGAGGTGTTATTCTATGGCATCCTCTGAAATAAATTGATCATGGATTCCTAAGATCTCGCTGGTTTCCTGAAGGTTCACATGTGCAAGTCAAAGTTAATTCTGTTAATTTTTAGACCGAATCTGAGTAATCTCGACATTCTTATTGATTGAATCAGACCTATCTAAGTTGAATAGCGCAGATAATATCTGGCTACATAGTGAAGATTGAAGCTAGTTATTGGTTATATGACTTGACTATACACATCATAACATAGCGCAGTTGATATTGAACTCTAGTAGCATAACGAAGGTCGCGTAGCAGTGATGCGGGGGAGCGCCCCCCCCC
>APFE031660642.1:254498-296045 GCA_000404065.3 Pinus taeda
TGTTTCATTTTATAAATTTTTAACATTTCATATCATGTTAACAGTTAGAAGTTAGGACTTAGAAATATCTCCGATATTACTTCTTGTAATGGTTAAACTTGGCTTACAAGTACAACTTGTTACTTTGGTGATCAATGATGATAAATGTTATTGAATTGAATGCTATTTTAATTTATTATTTTACTAAGGTTGATGACGATTATAATTTCTAGATGATTGATGTGATATGGTTCAATGATCAATTTATGTTTTTTTATGTTTTTATGTCTATTTCATCATTCTACATGTTTTTGTTGACATATATGTATCAAAAATTAAAAAATATAAAAAATATATATATTTTTAAAAAATCGCTCCGGGATTCGCTCCCAAACCGGGAGCTTCTGAAAATGGTCGCTCCCGCTCCCGCTTCCGCTCCCGCTCCCAAGTAACACTGTCGCGTAGATCTCTGTCTAGGAATTGAATGTTTCCCTAGCCTGAGATGCCTTTGATCTGATGCACAAGGAGTGTTCCTCCAAAGGGGAGCAATGAGGGAAATAACGGCTCGAGATTTTGAATTGGTGCAACACTCCTATGTGATGGAGGTGTGAATCGGTTCTAGTATTTGTTACGAGTTAAAGGCCAATGGAAATTGCATGCTTGTACATATGATCATGTGCAACAACGTGTGAAATATGCATGAACCTACAAAATGACTATGTGATTTGGGAAAGTGCGAGTTGTTGTTATGAATATAATTTATAACAAATAAAATAAATATGGATAATGTAAATAATAAATAATCAAATAATGATTATGTTAAATAATCATTAAGTGAAGTGAAAAGGCATGTCTAAAAGACATGCCCAGTCATGAAAGAACCCCTGCCTAGGTATATAAGTGGGTCCTCATTGTAACATTCAACATCACTTGTACATTTTATATATATAATAAGTTATTATTACAAATACCTTTGTGTATTTTTACCTTAAAAGTCACCAAGCTACAAATTTTGTTGCTTCAGTGGTTATCAAAGCCATGTGAGTCTTTGAACGTTATCCGCCACACAATATAACCATGCGAGTCCTTGAACGTTATCCGTTGCACAATATAACCATGCGAGTCCTCGAACGTTATATGTCGCACAATATGCCATTACATTTACGTCCTGAATTCATTGAGCAGTTAAGTAAAATTCAAGAAAAGCTTCAACAATGGGAAAAATCATATGTAGAGGTTACAACACATCTAAAGCAAATCGATAATAAGGAAGATGATAGCGGCAGTGAAGAAACGAAACAAGGTGAAGCAGTAGATTATTATAATGTTGAAGATTTTGAAGAAGTTGATATAGATCAAAATGTGGACTATCTTGAGAAACAAGAAGATGAACAATATCATAACAATGAGGAAGATGTTGAAAAAGACATTGATGATGATGAAGACAAAAATGTGGAAGACAAAAAAGAAGAAGAAATTACTTTCGATGAAGAAACTGATATGAATATGGAAAATTCTGAAGAAGAGGTTATGTCAAATACGGATTATGATAGTGAAGATGAATATGTGGCTTTGCATGCTTTTCGGTGTCTTAATACCCAGATGCAAAGAGCAATTTTAGATCCTAGCTCGGAGCACTTTGTTAAGTATGAGGAGCAGCCTCTAGCAATGCCTGAATGTGTTATATCAAATTTTACAGAACATCTTCATAGGACAGTTAATACTCCACGACTTGCAATTATTCAGTGGGTTGTTGTGCATACTGCTATTGGTACGAATGGAGTTGGGTCTGTTAGGCGACAAGAGCCTTGGCCTTTCACCTTGGTATCAAACACACTAAGAGAGGAGCAATCTAGGTCAGACAAAAATGTTGAAAGCTACTCTTTGTAGCAAGAATTCAAGGAAAAAATGAAAATGAAAAAGTTCAAGATGATGTTGGAAGTTAGGGCAGCCCTTCCTATTGATTTCTAGTAGCAACGGATGTGCTCTAAGTCTCAAAAATTACAGGGAGGCTTAGACACATGGATTCTCCAATACCCAAAAATCGTTTTGGGAAATTCCACCCGGAGACAGTTTTATTAAAATAAAATAAAATAATTAATGGGTATTAATCTAAACTATGGGTGAAACTTCTAGAAGAATGTGGAGATCAAGTCAATATGAACCTAGCCATTGATTAGAATCTAATCTGGGTTGTTGATTGATCAAAGAGAGGATTATAAGAGGAGGCTTGATGGGCACTTGGAGAACACACCAAAGGTAGATACTCAGTTACCCAAGTAAGATCGACTTTCTCACTAGTCGAAGTTTGGCAAGAGAAAATTGAATCAGAGGGAGAGTTGCAGGTGAGAAAGGAAGAGAGGGCATCAGCATCCTTTGAGAGTGCAAGACGGTAAGAAGCAAAGCAGGAACAGGGTGACGCAGAAAGAGGCAACACAGAGGCAGATTGACGCATAACCTATGTGGGCAGCTAGATGTAAGAAAGTTTGACGCAGAGGGACGCAGAAGAATTCCGGGGAAGAGGAGTACTTCACTTGGATCAGAAATTTGTCAAGAAGCGTCTGTAAAATTTCTCACTCCTGTTTTGTTGGTTGTAATTTGTATGTTAGAATTTGTTGAAGAATAATAAGGAAACCCTCATCTGTTGCACTGGTTTTCCCACATTGAGTTTTTCCGGGGACAATTGTCCAAAAATAATTGCGTCGTTGTGATTGTATTTGTGCAAGTATTTTTCTTTACATTTACTTTCTGCAATATTTTAATTGTTAAGGCTGTAATAGAATATATTTTGATATTTGTTGTAAGAACATTGTAAATAACTTATTTCTAAGATAATAAGTAAAAGGAATATTATTAATCAATGCAATAGGATTTCTATTTAGAAATTTTAACATGGTATTGGAGGGAGCTAAGGGAAAGCAGAAGGAAGAAGTCAAAAGACCTAGCGTTGAAGGAAGAAAGGACTTCGAAATTCCTGCAGGGGCAGTAATTCGAATCTCTAAGGGGCTTGTGCAGTTCAAAGCCAAGAGGATTAGACTTCGTGGGAAAACTTTCTCTGAGTGAGTTGACAGAGAGGTAAGTCTTTCCGAACGAAATTTGTCAATGGTAGAAGGAACAATCTCTAAGGGGCTTGTGCAGTTCAAAGCCAAGAGGATTAGACTTCGTGGGAAAACTTTCTCTGAGTGAGTTGACAGAGAGGTAAGTCTTTCCGAACGAAATTTGTCAATGGTAGAAGGAACAATGCAACAGAAGATTCAGCAAAAGGGGTTGTCTCAGGTGGGACGTAGTGTTTCCTGCAGCAGTTGCCGGGACAAGTTAGCGTTGGAAATTGGCACAATATGGATACTCAAAGTGTCTCAGAGTTATCTACTAGATTAGATGAAGAATTTGCATGCTTAGCAAATTCAGCATCAGTAGATGTTTGGTACATTAATAGCTAGGCTTCAGCTCATATGACTGGAGTACAAGAACATTTATCGAGCTATCAAGAAGAACAAATGGACTTCCAAATAACTATGGGAAACAGAACGAAATGTACTCCAGCAGGGAGAGGCACCATAGCATTTCAGATGGAAGCAGGGACCAGCATCTGAGCAACAAATGTTCTGCATGTGTTAGGATTAGGAATGAACTTGATTTCAGTGTCCCAGTTATAGGACAAGGGATACGATGTATACTTCATGGGAAAGAAAGTATACGTCAAGCATCCAAGTTGGAAGAAGAAAAGGCAAATTGGGATTCAAAGCAACAAGTTGTATAGATTGCAACTTGAATCACCAATGGCACTGATAGGCAACAACTATAATGGTGAGAAGGAGCGAAATGAATTATGGCACAGGTGAATGGGGCATTTGCACCATGGAGCATTGAGGATGCTCAGAGAGACTGTTACAGGAGTACCAGTCCTTAGTAGTGAACATGATGACTTATCCAAAGGATGTGTATTAGGGAAGTATGCTAAAGCAGCTTTTTCCAAAAGTAACAATAGATAAAAATGTATATTAAGATTGATACACTCAGATATATGTGGTCCTATGTCCACAAGAGCTCTTAGTGGTGGCGAATACTTCGTCACCTTTATCGATGATCACTCCAGAATGTTGATTTGGGGTAGCATCGGATGTGCTCTAAGCCTCAAATTTTGCAGGCAGGCTTGGGCATAGTTATTCCAAAGAACCCAAAAATTGTTTTGGGAAATTCCACCCAGGAGTGATTTTATTAAAATAATTAATATTTTTAATGGGGTTCCTAAATCTAAACTTAGGAAAATTCAAATATTAATGGGTATTAATCTGATTAGGGGTGAAACTTCTAGAAAAAACCACGGATCAAGCCAAAACGATCTGAGCCTTTGATTATGTTTTAATATAGGTCTTTGGTTGTCCAACAGGAAGATAGAAGAAGGGGCTTGAGGGTGTTAAAATTGGAAACTAGGGCCAAACTCCATGTGGGTCATCTTATTTATGGAAGTTGATGTTTTTCCTTGATTCCTCTCATCAAGAGGTGTAGGATTGATCTAACAATCATCCGATTCCGACAAGTATTTATGGAGATATGAATTTATTTGTATTTACTTGACAAATTGTCAAGGTCGACCAGCAACTAAATGTGTGGCACACATGCCCAACATATCATATAAGTACAAGTGAGGTTGAGTCATTATTCACTCATCTCATCTCAACTCACCTTCTCTCTCCTCATCTCATTGGGTCAGCGAAGGAGCTGCTTCTCTCACGTGCAAGAAGGACATATTCTCTGTTTAGGGCAGCGTTGACTGATTTTAGGGTAGCATTGACTTTTCTAGGGCTTCGTTGACCAAGTGCTGGGTTGTTTTGTGAAGCGTTGACCAAGGGCTGACCTGCGCATGCTGTTTGGGTGCTGCATTGACCAGTGTTGACCAAAGCATTGATTGATTAGGGTTGACCGCAGACTGTTGATCTTTGACTGTTGTTTTGATCGTTGACCAAGCATTGTTTTGGGCTGCCGAAGATTGTTGTTGAGGACCGAGTTCTTCAAGGTTGATTAGAGGTCAATCTGGGGCTATTTGACTAAATTTGACTTTGATGATTTAGGGTTTGCTGCTACTATCATAAAATTACAGATTTCTGAATTTGTATTATTTCTCTCTCCTGAACTATTGAAGATTAAAGAAGAATTGATCAAAGTGTTTCCCCGCATTGGGGTTTGTCCCTGGCTAGCTGCCACATCTTGTGTCTCTTGTCTTGGCTCGTTTTTTGTCGATCTATTAATGTTCTATCAACATTTACTTTATGTTTATGTGATTGCTAAACCGCGGCTAATAAGAAGAAATCAAAGTAAACTGCACTAAGCATAGAACATACCATAAATTAACATGGTATCAGTGTTGAGGTGAAGACAAAGCCCAAGCAAGAGCAAGAGCAAGAACAAGAGCAATCACCGAAGGCTGTTGAAGCAATCTCAAAGACTTCATGGGGTCCTCATCACATTTCCCCGTTGAAGACAAGCTCTGTGAGAAGTCTGATTATCACGGATGGAAGATGTCTCTCGATCTGACATTAGAAGAGCAGGAAGTGTTGGACCATGTGAGAGGCAGAATCATTGAGCCTCCATCAAAATCATCCACTGCTGCTAGGAACAAGTGGACCAGGGGAGAATTCCAAGCAAAGAAGATCATCCGAGACTCTATCGACAAGCGCCTAGTGGCCTATGTTTCCAAGCTGACCACCTCCAAGGAAATCGACGATAGACTGGTAAGTTTATTCAAAGTTAATGATGCAAATCAAGTTTTGTTCCTTAAGAATAAGCTTAAGGTAATTAAGAAGGGCAAAGATGAGAGTATGCAAGCATACTTCTTAAGGATCACTGAGATCAAAAATGATCTCCTATCAATTGGGGAAGCCATTCTTGACAGGGAACTGACCATCACAACTCTCGGAGGGCTTCCATCTGAATGGTATATATTCAGAACCACTTTTATCAACAATAATGTAATTCCTGGATTTGAGGAATTGATGGCAAGATGCATTCAAGAAGAAACAAGGATGGAAGAGCAGGAAATGCCTGCACTTGGAGGCAATCCCGCTGCACTCTCCTCTCATGCTAAAAGGAGAAACAATTTCAGGCCTAAATCTAAAGGAAAGGCCAAACCGAAGGGTGGAAGAAAAGGAAGATGTTACAATTGCAACAAAATGGGCCACTATGCAAGGGAGTGCCCTGATGAAAAGGACTCACATCATGACGATGATCAGAATCACTCCCAAGGCAATCAAAGGAATGGCAGGTTCAATGGCAAATGAAAGAGGAATGCTGGAAATCAAGGAAGTGGTCAACCCTCCAAGAAGGCAAGAAACTCCAGGTATGAATCTAACATTTTTAACAATAAGCAAGATGAATATTATCTACAAGCGGCCCTCTCTACCACTACTCCCCCGGACTCGCTAGGAAATTGGTTTATTGATAGTGGTGCCTCAAGGCACTTTATTGGTTACAAAGAAGCTCTCTCTAATCTGATAGAGAAGGAGACCAACCTGGAAATTGTTCTTGGGGACAACTCAAAATATCCCGTGAAAGGTGTAGGGAATGTCACTCTTCAATTGAATCAGTGTAATACAATTCATTTGCAAGAAGTCCTATATGTACTTGATCTCAAAAAGAACCTGGTGTCCATTTCGGCAATGGGAAAAAAAGGCTACAAGGTGGCCTTCATTGATGGCAAGGTATGTGTATGTAAAAAGAACTTTAAAGATGCTTTCACTCTTGGGTTTCGAGTTGATTCATTATATCAGGTCGGAGGCAGTCCGCTGGGTGTCATGTCTTGTGACACATCTCTTCAGTCCAAACTATGGCATCGGAGGTTTGCTCTCCTTTATTATAAAGCTCTACACGATGTGAGACAAATGGTGACAGGGATACCCTAGTTCAAAGTAGAGCAAGAAGGTGTATGTCCGAGATGTGTCGAAGGAAAGCTCAAAAGGGGACCATTCCCCTCAAGCCATAGCAAGACCTCCAATATATTGTAGTTGGTTCACTCAGACATATCTGGTATGATGCATGTGAACTCCTTAGGAGGATATTTATATTACCTCACTTTTACAAATGATTATTCTTGCAAGACTTGGATATACTTCTTGAAAAAGAAGGATGAAGTGTTCTCCTGGTTTCATCACTTCAAAGCCTTGATTGAGAATTAGACCGAAAAGAAGATCAAGATCTTAAGGACTGATAATGGGACTGAGTATGAATCCAATGAGTTCCATGACTTTTGCAAAGAAGATGGCATTAAGAGGGAGACTACAACACCATATACTCCTGAACAGAATGGTGTGGCGGAAAGGAAGAATCGTACGATTGTGGAAGTTGTCCGTGCTATGCTCCATGATCAAAGGCTTCTGAAGTTTCTATGGGCCGAAGCAGCGAATACCGTTGTATATGTGCAAAACCGATGCCCTCATCAAGCATTGGGTTCCAAGACTCCCGAAGAAATATTCACTGGTAAGAAATATGGCGTATCTCATTTTAGAATTTTTGGAAGTCCTGTATATTTTCATGTGCCAAAAGAGAAAAGGAATAAATTGGGTGCATCTAGAAAGAAAGGAATCTTCGTGGGCTATGGCGAAAATACTAAGGGCTATAGAATCTTTGTGGTTAGTCAAAGGGAAGTCGAGATTAGCCATGATGTCACCTTTGACGAAGATATGGCTCTTAGCAAAGTTGACAATATTCCTACTCTAAGGGAATCTAAAGAAGCTGACACCAGGAAACCGGAGGAAAAGCAAGATGAGACAATGCCCGATGTGGAAGAACCTATGGGTCCTATTGATCCCCCTCCACAAGAGCTTCCTCTTCTAGGAAGAGGCCTTCATGGCTCAGGGGGACACTTGATGATGTCGAAGGACACATTGCACCCAGAGGGACTTTACGAGAAAGTAAAAAGTCGGCCAGGTATCAGGGATACTTGACCATCATGAGCACGATCATTCAAAATGAGCCTTCGTCATTCGCAGAAGCTGTCAAGCATCAAATATGGAAGGATGCTATGATTGAGGAATATGAGTCCATCATGAAGAATGATGTCTGGGATGTGGTCCCCAGACCTCAGGACAAAGCAATTGTCACTTCGAAATGGCTTTACAAGATAAATCATGGAGCTGATGGAAGTGCTGAAAAGTATAAGGCTCGTTTTGTCACTCGTGGCTTCTCTCAGAAGGAAGGTATAGACTATGACGAGATATTTTCACCTGTTGCCCGATATACCACCATCTGCTCGATCATAGCCCTTGCTGCTTCGCAAGGATGGAACCTACATCAAATGGATGTCAAGACTGCATTCTTGCATGGTTCGATCAAAGAGGAAGTCCATTTGGAACAACCCTAAGGATTTGAGATTCATGATCGGGAATCTCATGTGTGTAGGTTGAAGAAAGCCCTCTATGGGCTTAAGCAAGCACTCTGAGCGTGGTATGAGAGGATCGATAGCTACTTGATGAAGTTGGGATTCACTAGGAATGAAACCAACCCTAACCTTTACTTTAAGGTTGAAGATGACAAACCTCTCATACTGGTGTTGTACGTTGACGACCTCTTTTTGACAAGTGTAGACCCTCTCATTCACAAATGTAAGAGGGAGTTGGCTTCTAAGTTTGAGATGAAGGACCTAGGACTGATGCACCATTTTCTAGGACTAGAAGTCTGGCAAAAGCCAGGGAATATTTTCCTATCTCAAGGAAAATATGTGGTGAAGATATTGGAGAGATTCAGTATGGTGGACAACAAGCCCGTGACTACCCTAATGGAGCTTGACTTCAAGAAATTAAGCGGTAGTGCTGCCGGACCTATTTTACAAAATGCTACCGAGTATCGTCAACTCATCGAAGCATTGATGTTCTTGGTGAACTCCCATCCGGATATATGTTTTGCAGTCAACACGTTGAGTCAACATATGGTTGAGCCTCACCACACATTGGATTGGTGCCAAGAATCTGTTGAGATACCTTCGTGGCACAATCACTCATGGGTTGAGATACACTACTAGATATGTGAGATTACATGGATATACAGATGTTAATTGGGCTGGCAGTGTGGTGGACCAAAAGAGCACTTCTGGGTGTTGTTTCTCTTTGGGATCTGCCTCGATATCCTGGATGAGCAGGAAGCTGAAGTTGGTGGATTTGAGCACTGCTGAGGCAAAGTACATTGCTGTGAGAATGGCCTCTTGTGAGGCGATCTGGTTACGGAAGCTCTTCCGTGAGTTGTATGGATTTACATTGGATACTACCGTGATCATGTGTGATAACCAGAGCGGGATTCGTTTATTAGAGAATCTCGTATTTCATGATCATTCCAAGCATATCGATATCAGGTACCACTATATCCGGGATATGGTACAGTGGGGAGCAATAAGGCTCCAACATATCGGTATAGATGAGCAGGTCGCCAACATTTTGACGAAGCCCCTAGGAAAGGTCAAATTCCTAAGTTTCCAAGAACGACTTGGTGTCGTTGAGAGACCCTCTTATGAGGATCGTGTATGATGCATACATTGAGCTCTAGGAGCTCCGAGGGGCTTGGGGTACTTCTTGGAGCAACATGAGACCATAAGGCGACTCACCCTCCCCTAGTGGTGCGCTATGTATAGGGTGAAAGGTTCAACCTTCCCTTGTGATACCCCATGGTGACTTTGGGACAGGATGATTAGTTCTCCTGTCGAGGCATCCTACCCATGTAGTCTAGGACTCATGGGAAGTACCTCTCATCTGATCAATGAGTAGGGAAATGGAGTTAGGGACCATTAGTAGTACTATCGATGGACGCATCATTTTATCTACCGTACTCCCTATGCTAGGATGACCTCCATTGATCTAGGATCAATGAGAGTTGTATGACACACTCTCTGGGACTAACTTCAAGTTAGTGGAGGATGGTATGATACATCCTCGATCATTTATTCTTCTTCATAGTTCAGCAAAGCCGAGCAATGCATTTGATGGCAGAGATAGTACCGACGGTCAAGCAAAGTAGCAGATGGAGTTCTCCCTAGTTGAGAGGAGTGTTAAAATTGGCAACTAGGGCCAAACTTCATGTGGGTCATCTTATTTATGGCAGCTGATATTTTTCCTTGATTCCTCTTGTCGAGAGGTGTAGGATTGATCTAACAATCATCCGATTTCGACAAGTATTTATGGAGATATGAATTTATTTGTATTTACATGACAAATTTTCAAGGTCGACGAGCAGCTAAATGTGTGGCACACATGCCCAACATATCATATAAGTACAAGTGACGTTGAGTCATTATTCACTCATCTCATCTCAACTCATCTTCTCTCTCCTCATCTCATTGGGCCAACCAAGGAGCAACTTCTCTCACACGTGCAAGAAGAAGGAAGCATTTTTTGTTTAGGGCAGCATTGACTGATTTTAGGGCAGCATTGACTTTTCTAGGGTTGCGTTGACCAAGTGTTGGGCTGTTTTTGAAGCGTTGACCAAGGGCTGACCTACACATGTTGTTTGGGTGTTGTGTTGACTAGCGTCGACTAGTTAGGGCTGACCGCAGACTGCTGTTTTGACCATTGACCAAGGGTTGTTTTGGGTTGTCGAAGTTTGTTGTTGAAGACCGAGTTCTTCAAGGTTGACTAGAGGTCAATCTGGGGCTTTGTTGACTAAATTTGACTTTGTTGATTTAGGGTTTGTTGCTGTTGTCATAAATTTATAGATTTCTGAATTTGTATTATTTCTCTCTGTTGAACTATTGAAGATTAAAGAAGAATTAATCAAAGGGTTTCCCCGCATTGGGGTTTGTCCCTGGTTAGCCGCCACATCTTGTGTCTCTTGTCTTGGCTTGTTTTCTGTCGATCTATTAATGTTCTATCAGCATTTTACTTTATGTTTATGTGATTGCTAAACCGTGGCTAATAAGAAGAAATCGAAGTAAACTGCACTAAGCATAGAACATACCATAAATTAACAGAGGGTCATTTGGAAAACACACAGAGAGATTGAGAAAATCGATTTTTTGAAGTGAGAAATTCTCAAGAGGAAAATCGATTGAGGAGATCTTGCAACAGAGAGAGTGAGAATCTGGGAGAAGGAATTTATGGAGAGTACCAGGCAGAGGGAGAACAAAAAGACGTCCAAAGGAACGCTGACGCTGGCCTACGTAGTGCTGATGCAGAGGCAGAGCAGTGCTTGAGGGGAAGTCAAAATTAAGTTGTCGAAAGCCAAGGTGTGAGTTTGGGGGCACAAAGTTGATTTCTCAGCAAGCAGAGGATCCAGACGAGAGGCAGCGTAATAGCTAGGAGGGGTGATGTAGTTTTGTGCAGAGGGTGCGCAGAGCCTCCACAGTAGCAGAATCAGTCACTAATTCTCCAGTGACAGGGTGAGATCATTTCACTAATCTTTTGTTCAGTATCCTCTCTGTTTCGGATTGCTAGTTGAGCATCCTAGAATTGTACTTAGAATTTCTCCTGCATAATAATAAACCCTCAGAGTTGTTGCACCGATTTTCCCGCATTGGGTTTTCCGGGGACTATTTGTCCAAAAATAATTGTGTCCTATGTGTTTGATTTTCCTTCCTCAATTTCTATGTTTCGGAATCATATTTAATTGGTGTAGACTGCTTCAGTAATTTACTTCAATGTTTCATGAAGAAATCTGAAATAAGCTTGTAATGATATTTACAATCTAGGAGAAGTAGATTCAGCTAGTTGCAGTAGGATTCCTAAGATTATTAGATCTAGGAATTTTCACACAAAAAAACCTGGATCTTTTTCTTAAATACCAAGGATGAGGTCTTTGATCGTTTCTGAGAGTTTAAAGCTCTTGTTGAAAATATGACAGGGAAAAAGATAAAGGTATTGCGTTCAGATAATGATGGAGAATATACGGACAAAGGCTTCACAGAATTTTGTGCAAAGGAGGGCATCAAAAGAGAGTGGACACCTCCATATAATCTGGAGCAGAATGTTGTAGTAGAACAGAAAAGTAGAACTATTGTTGGGGCAGCCAAAGCTATGTTGTTTGATCAAGATCTACTTAGGTATCTATGGGCAAAAGCTTGCAACATAGTAGTGTATATCCAGAATAGAACTCCTCATAAAGCATTGGGGAAGAAAACGCCCAAAGGGGTCTTCACAAGGAAGAAGTTGGAAGTTAGTCATATTAGGCTATTCAAAAGCATGGCTTATTGTCACATTTTAGACGAGAAGCATAGTAAACTGGATTAGACTATAGAAAAAGGGTATCTTGTAGGATACAACGAGACCTCAAAGGCATACAGAATCTACATTCCTAGCAGCAGGAAGATTGTAGTGAGATGGGATGCAAAGTTCATGGAGGACAGAGCTTTCAGGAAATCTCCTGAGATGCCTGCAAAAGATCAGTCAGGAGATGTTCCATTAGTCTAAGAGCAGCACGGGCAGCAAGGAGGACAAGCAGGAGGACAGACACCTAGATCAAGTACAGTGCCCAGTACCTGTACCTCCTTAGAAGGAGGAAATGTAGATAGCTCTCAACAAATGGAACGACAGGATCAAGAGGAGTTGGTTGAGCCTCCCACAACCAGTGATAGAACCAGCAAAGAAGTACGACAGACTCTGAGGGACGCAGAGGAAATTGTTCGAGCTCCTAGAACCGAGAAAAGGCAACGTAGATAATTTGACAGGTACCAAGCATTGGTAGCTCAGGTTGAATAACCCTCCAACTTTCAGGAAGTTGTTCAACACCAAGTATGGGTGGATGCCATGGTAGAAGAATACAACTTTATCATGACGAATGATGTCTGGGAAGTAATACCTAAACTAGAAGATAGATCAGTTGTAGGATCACGATGGATCTACAAGATCAAGTATGTTGCATATGGAGTAATACCTAAACTAGAAGATAGATCAGTTGTAGGATCACGATGGATCTACAAGATCAAGTATGTTGCATATGGAAGTATAGAGAAGTACAAGGCAAGGTTCGTGGCAAAGGAGTATGCTCAAAAAGAAGGAATAGACTATGAAGAGACCTTCGCCCCAGTTGCTCGAGACACCTCTATCAGATTTGTTATATCCCTAGCAACTCAAATGGGATGGGAGATTCACTCGATGGATGTCAAGACAACATTCTTGAATGGGGTGATAGAAGAGGAGGTGTATATAGAACAGCTTGAAGGCTTCGAAACTCATGAGAAGAGAACTCATGTTTGCAGATTAAAGAAAGCCCTGTATGGGTTCAAGAAGGCACCCAGAGCATGGTATGGTCGGATTGATAGTTACTTGCAATAGTTGGGATTTGTCAAGAGTGATGTTGATCCCAATCTCTACTATTTGATGGTAGAGAATGAGCCACTTATTCTGGTATTATATGTAGATGACCTGTTCCTAACTTGGTAATCCTGGCTCATAGAAGATTGCAAGAAGAATCTTGAAGCTGAATTCGACATGAAGGACATGGGGTTGATGCAATATTTTCTAGAGTTGGAAGTTTGGCAGAAGAATGGGGAGATCTTCCTTGGACAAGAAAGATATGCTACAGAAATTCTGAAGAGATACAGAATGTAGGATTGTCGACCCATGGCTACTCCCATGATCACCAACTGGTAGAAAATAGATGCATCAAGAGACAAGGAAGTAGACCCCACCTTGTACAGGTAGCTCATTGGGTCACTCATGTATCTGGTCAACACTAGACTGGATAATTTCTCTGTTGTCAACACTCTTAGTCAGTTCATGGTAGAACCAAAAAGGGTGCATTGGACAGCAGCTAGGCACATCCTTCGGTATGTGCACAGAACAGTCAAATATGGGTTGAAATACTCCCAAGGGGAGGACGTCAGATTGAATGGGTTCACAAATACAAATTCGGTAGGTAGTTCAATAGATTGAAAAAGTACCTCGAGGTATTGCTTCAGTGTTGGATCAAGGATGATATCTTGGTGCAACAAGAAGTAGAAATCGATAGCTCTGAGCTTAGCAAAAGCAGAATATATGGCAGCCAACACAGCTACGTGCAAAGCTATATGGCTCAGAAAATTGCTTGTGAGCTTGTTTAGAAAAAGGATGGAGGCGACCAGGGTTTACTATGATAATTAGAGTTGTATCAAACTCTCTGAGAATCCAGTATTTCATGATCAGTCGAAACACATAGATATCCAATGTCACTTTATCAGAGACTATGTTCAACGTGGGGCAGTATAGCTACAATATGTCCCCACAGGGGAGCAAGTAGCCGATATACTCACAAAGGCTCTCGAAAGCGCTAAGTTCACTTAGTTCAGAGAGCAGATGGGTATGTTAGAAAATTCGTTTCAGTAGCAGCAGTAGTTTGCAATGCAGGGACAGTTGGTAGTGCTAGTGCCAGCAGCAGCACAGATGCAGAAATGCAAAGGGAGATACAGTACAGATGCAGTGTTGACATTAGTAGGGTCAGCAGTAGTACAGATGCATCATTTGCGCAAAGGTTGGTGGACAACATGACAGACATCAACAGCGCAGAGGGAGATGTTATAGAACATAGTGATGCTTTAGCAGGTTGCATTGCTAGAGCACATTCCTCGCTAAGAGGGAGTGTTCATTTTTGGTAATATTGGATGTGCTCTAAGTCTCAAAATTTGCAAGGAGGCTTAGACACATGCATTCTCCAATACCCAAAAATCGTTTTGGGAAATTCCACCTAGAGAGTTTTATTAAAATAATTAATTATTTTTAAAGGGAACCTAAGTCTAAACTTAGGAAATTAAAATAATTAATGGGTATTAATCTAAACTGTGGGTGAAATTGTTAGAAGGAGGAGATCAAGTCAATATGATCCTATCCACTGATTAGAATCTAATCTGGGTCATTGATTGATCAAAGAGAGGATTATAAGAGGAGGATTGATGGGCACTTGGAGAACACACCAAAGGCAGATACTCATTTACCCGAGTAAGATCAAGTTTCTCACTGGTCGAAGTTCAGCAAGAGAAAATCGAATCAGAGGGAGAGTTGCAGGTGAGAAAGGAAGAGAGGGCATCAACATCCTTCGAGAGTGCATGGCAGCAAGACGCAGAAAGAGGCAGCGCAGAGGCAAAACCTGCGTGGGAAGCTAGATGTTGGGCCAGTGTGAGTAAGTTTGACGCAAAGGAACGCAAAAGGATTCCGAGGAAGAGGAGTACGTCACCTAGATCAAAAATTTGTCAGGAAGCGTCTGTAAAAAAATTCATTCCTGTTTTTCTTGTTGTAATTTGTACATGAGAATTTGCAGAAAAATAATAAAGAAACCCTCATTTGCTACACCAGTTTTCCAACATTGGGTTTTTTTCGGGGACAATTGTCCAAAAATAATTGTGTCATTGTGATTGTATTTGTGCAAGTATTTTTCTTTACATTTACTTTCTACAATATTTTAATTGTGAAGGTTGTAGTAGAATATATTTCGATATTTGTTGTAAGAACATTTTGAATAACTTATTTCTGGGATAACAAGTAGAAGGAATAATATCAATCACTGCAGTAGGATTTCTATGTAGAAATTTTAACATGGTAATGGAGCTAAGGGAAAGTAGAAGGAAGAAGTTGGAAGACCCAGAGTTGAAGGAAAAAGGACTTAGAAATTCCTGCAGGGGCAGTAATTCGAATCTCTAAGGGGCTTGCGTAGTTTAAAGCCAAGAGGATTAGACTTCGTGGGAAAACTCTCTTTGAGTGAGTCGACAAAGAGGTAAGTCTTTCCGATCGAAATTTGTCAATGGTAGAAGGAACAATGCAGCAGAAGATTCAGTGAAAGGGGTTGTCTTAGGTGGGAACAACACCTCTGAAATTTCACCATCCATGTGAGGAGGGAATTTGCGATAATGTCCACCATTCAGCCACTCATGGTTGTAGTATTTTGGGTTCAATGAGTGAGCCAAACAATGCAAAGTTGTGTAATTCTTGTCCCATCTGCTGACAAGAATGTGAAGAAGGCCTCTAATAATGTCTCATACTCAGGGCACTCATGCTGTAAAATAATGGTCCTCATGAACTCAATCATGGTATCCCATCCCTCATAAACCTCTCCTAGGATGGGTTGGTCTGTATCTACAAATCGTAGCAAAGTAATGATAGGGTCTATGATCTTAATAGTGAGATCTACCCTCTCCCACCAAGAATCATCTAACATTGTGTCCTTCACTCTTTGTGAGGCTGCTTGATCTGTCTTTCTCCAAAAAGACCAAAACTTTGAAATAACCATGGCCCCAAGAGCAGTGTTGACCTCCCTTAACCTCTTCAACATGATGAATAAAGAGGCAAATCGTGTATCTGCAATCTTCAACAATGATAGATGGGTGTACTCCAGGACACGCTAGACACGAGAATTGGACACGTCCTAGAGAATCGTGTCTGATTCGTGGGATTCGGGACACGGGGGGGGGGGGGGGGGGGGAAGGACGAATCCACTTTCTTAGTTGCTACCCCTTCGACCATGGCATTTGGCTCTAAGACCCCTTTTCCCCTCCATTCCATCATTATTTCACATGACACCTAAGTTGCACGAAACGTCAAAATGTCTAGAAGTTTTCGGAAACGGGGACAACCCGAAACGCAACCCCCAAAATGAAACGCAACCTGAAACATCATAAATATATATAATATATTATATATATATATATATATATATAGTCAATACTAAAATAACAGATTATTTTCCAAGAAAAGAAAGAATGAGACATATAAATGACATTTTAGAAGGAAATCCAAATTTATATTAACTCCAACAGATGATTACATGATGCAAATATCCAAAATTAGCCTTTATAGATGAGGCTTTACATCCAAGGCTCCAAAATCAACCTTTATATGTGAGGCTATATGTGCTAAAACTAAAATATAACATGAGCTAAAGACAATTATGGCTATATTAACATATCATTACTAATAAGTCTCCTCATCCTCATTAGCAAAGATAGAACAAGATGCTTGTTCAATAGAAGAGGCAACTCTACTAGTACTACCAGTTGCACTTGCACCACAATTGGCACAAATATCAAGAACAGAAAGAGAGAGCTCTAAATTTGGACATTTGGGTGTTAGAAGGGGGCCACGCCCTTCTTCACCCCTTGAGCTAGCTAGAAAAGGTAAATAAAAAGTAATTTCGCCTTTTGTTGCCTGAAACGTGGCCTGTAGCAGCCAAAACGGGGCTGAAACACCGCCGGTCATATCGTACGGCGTTTCGTAATCGTGAAACATCATACAATATGGCCAACAACGTTTCGGCGTTTCGGGTCATCCCCAGTATCGGTATGCCACCTTTTTAGGTGTTTCCTGCAACATAGCATGACACCTATTGATTGAAGGATGTAACAAGGACCTGTCTTTCCCCTTAAGGGCTGGGAACACCTAATAGGGTCGTCCATTAGCCACTCCTACCTAGGGAGGTAATACTATTACGTGATCAAAACCCCAAATTTGGAAGGGAAACCTTGTATGAATTATCATTTTGCCCTTGATTAGCAAGCTTGGTCCACTTAGATGCACTAATGATTATTGTACCTAATGGTGAAGATGTAGCACTAGATATTGTGTGTGATTGGCAAGTGGTTTTCGTCATTGGCTAGGCAACTTAACTGAGGCCCAATCGCACTAGAGAAGTATATGACACCCTATAGGTGAAGCATTGAGAGCCATGGGACTCTTGTCACTTGCAGAGCATCATTCATATCCATGGGCACCTCGGCACCTCAGTAGGCTTGCACTTTGACCCATATTATTCACAAATGATACACTTGGACCAGCATGCCCCAATTGGCTTAACAATGATCACGTGGTTTGGCAATTGATCCAAGGCCCATATGAGGTTTGTTTCACCCCTTAAGACATGGGAGGGCTACTATCATCCTCAAAGCCCTCAATGTTGGAGTAGGACTAGGCTATTTCACTACTAGGAGACCCATGAGAACAGTTTTTGTGCCCCAAACCCAAAACTTGGGTCCACAGGATGATTGGCATAGAAGTCTAAGGGGCAACCCCTAGACCTTGATTTTTGGAGCCCTCTACACTTATTTTGGTACTAGAGGAGCCCAACGCTTGTCTAAAGGAGGCCTATGCATGCATGGCATCATCATTTCAGCGCTCCTATGGGTTAATTATTATGTTTTCATATTGGCTATAAGGTTGGCTTGTGATCTTACCTAGTATTTGCTCATTATTTTATTAGTTGAGGGGCTAATAGGCTAAATATAGACATCATTGGACACATAAATTAGATAGACCTCATTTGATCTCTCATCCTCGACTTTGTGAATTCGAACCCCTTTAGAGAACTCACTCTTGCTTCTTGTGGGTGAATTGGAGATTATAGGATGCATTTTGAAGTTTGGAAGCTGATTTTTAGATATTCTTTGGAGCTATTCTTGCTTTAATGGAAGGATATATTGCATGTTATCTTGTAAGTGAATCCTATTGTTGAATATTTTTTCTTGAATGTTTAATGCATGGAACTATTGATTCTAGGTTAAATTTTTGTGCCCTAATTTGTTGAAGATCAATTTATTGAAGAATATATAGATGAATGTTGTATGCATTACTCATCATAACAAGTAATGAATGTTCCTAGTGGTGATCTCCTTGTAGCTCTCCCATGAAACTTCATTTTTCCATTGAATGGGTAAATGCTAGAAATTTGATAGTTAGAGGATCAAATTTCGGCCTCCTTGGTAACAAATTTGGCTTATCTTAAGCATCCTAGACTCCATATGCACATAGGACAAGGCACTAGTCCAACCACTTAGTGATCATCTTGAAATTTCCTTTTAATGCTAGGTAGGAGAATCTAGGGCTTAGAGAGAAATTCCAGTGAGGAGGGTTTTGGGTGATTTGAGAGCCTAAACATCAAGAGGTAGGTTTTGACTACATGACCTATCATTTTGGTGGGCATCCACTCAAATTTCATCCATAAAATATCTTGCCCTAGGTGTTACCCTAAGAGGAAAACCTGAGTTTCTTCTCCCTCAACTTGAGGACATTCTTGAAGGTTTCATGAGCCTTGTAATTGTTGGAATCTATCACAAGGAACCTTTTATCTTTGGTCTCGACCTTTGGAACTCCCATTATCATCATATACATCAAACCCTAGGTCTTGCACCTCCCTTTTTTGGGTCTTTTCATTGGGAGTGAATTACTTCTTTAAAGAAGCCTTTGAACTTATATTGTGTCTCTCTCTTGAATGAACCCTAGTGAGATCATCTTATACCTTATCCCTGTCTTGGTTGTTCTAGGGTTGATGGTGCACATGTTATCAATATCAGCCTTGGAGGATGTTGGATATAGAATTTTTCTCCAGGATGGACAAGTGCTTCTATATTCAAAGGGAACGACCTTGGATGCAGTTGTAGTGCTTTGCATCAGACAGGGGCAATCATATAGATTGTTGGGATAGTTTGTGGGTCTATCCAAGAGGATCTTGGATACAAGAAAAATGTCAGTTATTAAGAGGGAGCAAGTGGAGAGGAAGAGTGATTCTTCAGATATTGCCTGGAGCCTCAATTGGTATGATATGACATTGTTATACACTCAGGAGCATGGTTGGAAGGAACAGGTCTTCATATCAGATTTTAGCTAGTAGTAGAGAGGTCTTCCAATTCAGAGGGAGCAACTACAGTAGCAGATGACGTGGTGGTGTTGGAGACAGATCCAGGTGGAGGAGGTTCTTCTAGAAGTACCTCCCTCATTAAGAGGGAGTATTGTTTTTTGTCGCTCGAAAGGTACTTCTAGCCTTGTGTCCTTACTAGAAGTACCTTGGTTTTCCTCTTTAGGAGCTTGCATGCAACATGTAAAGTGTACAAGTGAGTTACATGCATGTGAATGTGTTGCATGAATGTGCATGTAAAGCAAGCTAAATTTATAACTTGTACTTGAGTTTAAAGTAAAGAAAGCTAAAGTAGGAAAGTTAATTAAAGTTAAACCAGTTATCTTCAGTCAACTTAATGAGCTAATTTTGGTCGTCAATCTTAGCTGAGGAAAGTTATAATTGAGCCTAACTATTGAGGCTAAGACACAATAACGACACAAGATTGAGAGAGGCTTCTCAATGAACGTGTGTTGGGTCCGAGAAAGTGCAAAGAGGCTGGTGATCAGTTTTATATTTTCTCAGATGGGCCATTATCCCAAGACAGGAGCCCAAGTAAGTTTTGTGATTAATTTATTAATGAACAATTGTTGATTGGGCAGAAATTTGTTTATGTTCATGTGATTCAGATCGAGTTAGGAACTTAGTCGTGTATTCATTCAGTTAATAATTGTTGACAATTGAATACCAAGTGTTGGGTTTGGTAAAATTCTAACAAAAAATAGGCAGAATACCAAGTCAAGATGCCATATGGTCCACATAGATGCACCCTCCTAGGTGCTAGCTCAACAATATACATAAAATAATCCTTGACATGGGAGGATGTGCTCCAAGGTCCACCCAAGGTTACTTGGGAGCGAGAGTGGGAATGGGAGCGGAAGCGGGGAGCGACATTTTCAAGAGCTCCCAATTTGGGAACGAATCAGGTGTGATTTTTTATATAATATATATTTTTATATATTTTGATGTATATATGTCAACAAAGGCATGTAGAATGACGAATTAGATATAAAAAGCATAAAAACATGGATTGAACCATATAACATCAATCATCTAGAAGTTATAATCTTCATCAACCACGTCCACAAGTTAGTAACATACAATATATCGAGTCTCATGATTCATCAATCTTAAAGTTTCAAGCTTTCAAAATTCGATATATAACATTTATCATCATTGATTACAAAAGTTGTAACTTATACTTGTAACCATTACCATTACCATTACCAAGTAACCAAACGATAACAAAGAATATCTAACATGAAATGAAATATTTCAACTTTCAACTTTCACGAAGCATCATATTCATAATTCATTACCAATGAGTTATAAATGCCAACTTCAAACTTCATACTTAAATTTTCATGTATTATTTACAAAAACTACCATAAGAAATATGAAAGAGTCAATAGTTATAAAAAGTACTAGAAACTAGAAAAGACAAGTAAATCTATTATCTACTGCTTAACCCTCTTTCCACGAGAAATTTCTAATTTCTTGTCTCGTGCTTTATTGAGAGTCTCCTCCTGCGTAGTTGAATCTTGATTAAATACAAGTTCCATACCCTAGTATCGTAGGTGCTCTTAATTATTGGGAGTCTCCCTCGCATAGAGGGCTTGGTTCTCTTGATTAAATACAAGTTTCATACCCTAGTACACGACAAAATCCAATGGAAACATTGCAAAGCTCCCAATTCTGAAATCTTGAAAAAAATGATAAGTGTGTCGGATTTTGAGTGAGATCTAAAATCCTACTTTTTGCATATGAAATTCAATGAGGTTGGAACCACTCTCAAACATCTTGAGTCATTTCATGGTAATGTTAAAATTTTAAGTAAAAAGATGAAAATGAAAGATAAAGGAGAATGTCACTTTTACTTTAAGAATTTAACATTACCATGAACTGCATATCAACACTAGGGCCAACTTCTTATGTCCAATCTTCAATAGCTCCCTCTATCACTCCTAAATTGGCAAGGAGCGAAATTTTTTTAAGGAGCGCGCTCCTAGGGTCACCCCTGATGCGCTCCCTTGCAACCCTGGGTCCACCTAGAAAATAACACTAAGTGCACCCTCCAAGGTGCATGAGTGAAAAAAATATATAATAATCCTCCTAAGAGAATGTTGCAGAATTGCCATCCCAAAAATAGCGAGTGGCCCATGTTGACCACTACGTGTCAACGACCCATAGCAGTACACCCCTTTTTTTCGCAAAAGGGATAGTGTCTGATCAATGTATTCGTGTCGTCCAGCTATCATCATCAACTTGTCATCATCTTATAATGAAACCCAGTCTGCATGTGTATAATGTAAATAATCTTAGTAGATCTGTGTCGTGTATGTAATTACCTAAGTAAACCTACTTTTCTGGTGACGATCTACATTCTAGGAGGTTTTTTGTCTCACCGATCCATTCTCGGATGGTCAGAAGAGTTTTCCTTCAACCTTACCCCAAAGTCGGAATGGATTTTGTCACTGGGATCTTAGGGGAGTCCTAGTGTTCTAGATCGAGTCTATGTAAAAGTGATTTGGGAATAATCCTAACTATTTGGTTAGGTTATTTTATTACAAATTACTTGATCTGCTAAATTATATTTGTGTCGCAGAACTGGATAGTCTGTGAGGGTCTTTTGCAAATGGGTTTTCCCCCTTGAGATGTAAAAAATGTAAAAATCATGATGTAAAGTGTCTTGAGGGTTAGAAAAATAATTTATCTCATCATAGGTTAATTAATTAAATTTTTTGACCAAAATTAATTAAAATCCTAAGTCAGAAATTTGACTAATTTTAGGTCCAAGGTAAATTTAAATTCTCCAAAGACAAAATTCGTTGGTCCTTAAAATATTTAAGTTTGAGAGGTCCAGGGACTAAGGTAAATTAATTATTTTGCTAAATTTTAAGCCCTTGGTCCCTGGGGTTATGTCAAAGTCAAAATTTTGAAGAAATTAATTCAAAATTTTAATTTTTGAATTAATTAAAATACATTTAATTGAAAAATTCGAATTTCCTCAATAATTCAAAATTTCAACGGATGAGATTAAAAAAATTTTAATCTTCATCAACGGTCGAGATTGCTTTGACGAGGATCACTCGAACTAGTTGTTGGAGGATTTATCTTTAAATAGGAGGTCATTTGCCAGTCAGTTGATGCGATCTTTCAATCGTGTACTAAGCGAAAAGCTCTCTTGTAATTTTTTTATGAGCAATAAAGAAAGACTTTGGGGTTAATTTCTGTTGGTGTTACTCTTCGTGGAAATAATGTAAGATGTGTCATTTTCATGCATAGATTTCTTTTTAGCCATTGATGATAGCTTTCTGAAGAGTGATTTGAATACAGGTATCTTGCTTAGTCGCTGGGGTTTGAATGGTAATTTAAGTTTCGAATATAAAAGAAGGTATCTCTATTAAATCTAAATTTTATTATCGTTTTCTCACTCTATGTTGATGGTTGAATTGAGTTTTGCAAGAAAGTCTTGATTTTTTAGATCATCGGGTGTTCGGTGAAGTTCTCGGTTGAACTAGCCAACTTCTGATCCGTGTTTTTAGAGGAACCCAGCGTAAATTTGATCCTGGGCTTATCATAAGATAATTTTTATGGGCGATGCATGAAGGGTTTTGAGCTCAGTACCTCCTCTAAAATTCAAAAAAAAAAAAATTGTGCTAAATCGATAGATTTGGCTGTTGAGAGCCTCAGATCATCAGATCTGGGAGCGGAGTCATACTCACATTTCCTAGATCTGATAGATCTGCGATTTATGTACATAGATCTATAATTTTCTTCAGTTTTCTAACTTGGGTTTTCTGGTTTTTAGTTTTTTGGGTCGTTGTATATATCGTTTGGGTGTTTCTTCTTGTCCTGCAATTGTAGATCTGAAGCTGAAAGTTGTACACAATCCAGATCTAGGCCCTGGAGGGTAAGATCTGGATCTCTGGGGTCATTACAATCATTTTCCAGAGATATTATTCAAGGATTTTGCAATCCAAGGTTCAAATTTAGATTCGGATCTAAAAATTTTTAAGAGTTTATCAGTAAATCTTAAGCAGATGTATAGAATCTTAATCTGGTAAATTTATCTTCGATTCTTGGGCTATAGTTTCTCTACTGCCTAGGATTTCTTAAGCAGAAAATTTCGAATTTGTTTTCATTATAATTTTCTAGAAATTTCGAAATTATTTTTGTTGTTTGGAAGTTTTTTTAAAGGGTTTCTGGGCCATCTGTCTGCCGCCTGGGTTTTCAGTTTCTCTATTGACTGAGGTCAATTTTTCTAGCAGTAAATCTTGAGGCTGTCTATATCCTGGGGTCTTCTGAAATTTTCAAATATCTCAAACCCTCCTCTTTGTTGCTCGATTTTGCAGCTCTCTACCCGCATTTTCAACTTGCATCCGCTGCCAGAGCATCGCTCCATACTTATCCATACGTTGCCTTGCCTCTAGCTCTTCCTCTAGCCACCCATACGCTGCCTGCAAAAGATTGCCTTTCCCTCTACGTCCAACTCCTCAACGTTGCTTCCTCGCCAAGCAAACCCTCACGTACGTACTGCCACAAGCCATCACCTCCACGTCCTCCATGCCCACCTCTCTGCGTACCCATTGCTCATGAGTCATGACTCATAACTGTCACGCATCCATCCTTTCGCTCTTCAACTGCCCACCTCCGCCTGCCATCCTCTCATCCCTTATCTGCTTTCCTTCTCAACCTACACGCATTCCTTGCTGCCCCATTCCTTTCGTTCCATGGCAGCCTTTACATTGCCCTTCCAGCGTTGCATGTAGCTTGCTCCTGCTCATCGAATTCTCCATTCACTGCTCTAAAACCCTTCGTCCCTGCATAAATTCGTGGACATACAATACGCACAACAAAACATTCGTTTATGTTCTATTTTGTATGCAGGTTAGGGTTTAAGTTAGTCTAGGTGTTAGTTCATTTTTATTTTTCATTGTGAATATGTGTGTTGGTTTAGTTTTAGGTTAGTAAGTAGCTAGGGTGTATATGTTTTTAGTTAGTTTCATTAGATTTTAACCTAGGACTTCAACAAACAAACAAACAAAAAATCGATTTAGTTTCTTTTTTATTTTTATTTTATTTCACCTTTTTATTTTTTCATTAAAAAATCTAAAAATTAAAAATAATCTAAAATTACAAAAAATATAAAAAAAAAATATAAAATCTAAACTAAAACATTCAAAAAATTTTTCTTTCTTTCTTTTGTGACATTTGATTTAAAATTTGTATTTTGTTATTTTAAAATCTAAAAACATTAAAAATTTTCTAAACATTAAAACATTAAATTTAAAAATCATTAAAAAAAAATAAATAAAATTTAAATTAAATTTAATTAAATTAAAAAAATCTAAAACATTTGAAAAACATTTAAAAAATCTTTAAAAACTTTTTTTTTACTTCACATTTTATTTTTCTTTCTTTATTTCTAATTTAAAAATTCATTTTAAAAAATCCTAAAATTAAAAAATTAAAAATTCTAAAAAAATTTTAAATTTGTGACTAAGGATTTAAAATTAAATAAAGGGGTTTTCGCTTAAACATTAAAAATTTTAATGTGGCCTACAGCCCATTAAAATTTGATGTTTTTAACCCTTTGATTCATTTCCCATCGCGTTAAAAAATTTTGATTTCTTCATTTGCTGCATTTAATTAATTTCCTAAAGAATGATTGAATTGCGAAACTTAAAATCTCTTGGTGTTTCTGGTGTTAGGAGCAAAATCTAAAATTTTCGTGATTTTTTGATGTCAAGTGCGATAAACGTTTTAAATCATATTGACTGTTGGAGGAAGTTAAATGTTCTAAATTTGGGCAGTTAACGAAAATTATTTTAAATCTTGAATCTCTTGCATGTTAGAGTTTTGGGCATTTTACATATAATTGTTCATGATCGTCGCTTTGCCACATAAATAAGTCTTCCCTGGATAACTTGTTTTATTTAATGGTTACTTGAGCATAAAGGCACTGGTCTTTAACCCTTTCTATCTCGTGTTCGTGTCTTGGTTATATTAGCATTTAATCCATTCATTTGAGTTAATCAAGGTTCATTTAAATTCATCAAGTTGTCCAGCATAAAAATCTCCTAGAGCCTGTGTTTCATAGGTTACCCCCATCCATTCACGTTAGGGACTACACCCCTTGACTTTCCTAGGAGAGAGTCTAAATGTAGTAAGGATTAAGAGTGACAACCCTTACTCTGAGCGTTGTCGCGGTGCCTAGACACTTTGTGCAACAACATTTTTGGCGCCATTGCTGGGGAGATTGTATTCTCGGTGTTTCAATGACATTTCCTCATCATTCATCTTTTCTCATCTCTCATTCAAGCCGGCAAAGCCAACACTTCTTGGCATTGCCACAGGGGACCGATTTATTGGGCCTTGGCTTTATGGCATTCATCATTTCAATCATATCATCTTTTCCACCATTCATTACCCTGTCAAGCGGCACAACATTTCCTGGCGTCATTTGATCTTTTCATCGCTCTATCTTTCGTCATCTCATTAATCATTTCATCTGCACCTTTAGCACCTGGACATTTCGGTTCGTTTCTTGTTTGGGTGGCAACTCCACTTCTTTCATTTATTATTCCTCAGACAAGAAGCCCCCCCTTATATCCAGTTGTTTGTTGCCTTTTGGATCCTAGAGTTAGATTCATGTTCAAGTGGCGACTCCACTTCTTTCATTTCTTACAAGAATTTCTACTAGAAGCTCGCTTGTAGTGGATCTCTTGATTTTCTTGAGCAGAGGTCTCTCTCTAGCATCCATTTGGTCCCTCATTATTCCTTCAAGCAAGTCATCATGGATGATTCGTTTACCTCGTGTCATTTTATAGATGTTCTCCATGATATTCTAGAAGTGGCCATTCATAAATTGTCTTTGTTCTCGGGTGGTGATTCAGTCGCTGTTAGAAAGCGTCTATGCAGGTTTACTCATACAATATTCAAATATTGTAGTTCTCCCCAGTATGATCATGAAGATGTCAAAATGCGTCTATTTGCCTTTTCTTTAGAGGGTGATGCTTTGAATTGGTTTAATAATTGTCCTGAAGATTCTTTTGCTTCTTTACAAGACATCGTCAATGCTTTTAAGGATAGATATGGTTATCAAGGTAGCTCGCCTTGTGCCCCTAAAATTATGCAACAGAATGAAAGTGATCTTGTGAAGTGTTAGCCTCACTCTCTTACAAATCAATAATAAATCCAATTATTAAATTAAATAAATAAAATCATGAGAATTCCTCAAACCAAGGATTCTAGTTTGGATGAGAGATTCTCTCCAACTAGCTCTCCTAAATTAGTGTGTAAGTTGAGAAGTTGTCTCAACCAACTGAGTCTAAGATAGACGCACTATCTTAAGACCACTTACTCATGTATTTAAATGTATTATTAAATTATTTGAATAAGAGAAAATGACATGAGTATGAGAGACCACATGATGGCTCTCTGCCTTTTCCATCAGTTTATTGTTTGTGTGTTAATTTGTTGTGCATATGGTTATATGGCTGTGTGATTCTCCTTCATGTGGTATCAGAGCAGAGGTTGTTTGTATGGGGTTGTGAGGGAAAGTTGTGTTGATTGTGGTGCTGAGTTTTGGTTAGCTTGTATGGTGTGTCGCAAGACGGATGAGTTGCATTAGTGTAGAGAACATGGAGTAGTGCACAGAGAGGACACAAAGAGTTGAGTGATGTGTGTGATTTTGCGTGATAGGCTCTATTTGAAACCTGTAAATTACTATTAGAAGGCGATTCATGAGCGATGGTGGGAGACCAAATCGCATGTTAATTGAAGCCTTGTAGTGTGGCTGCAACAGTACTACGTGCGTACTAGTGATAGGGACCGCATTGCCACTGAAGAAAATTGGAGTTGTAAGATACGACAGTGGTGTCACTAATACGCAAAAGTACTAGGTTCAAAGCGCTAACCCAAGAGGAATCAACATTATTGTTTGAAGTTGTTTTGTAGAGGTAATTGTCAAGTAATGAGAAGAGTTTGTTTAATATGTGAATCCAAGGTGGACACCAAACAGGTTCCAAAATAGCTCCCTAACCTTCCACTTGAACGAGACTGAGAACTGTGTCTATGTCGCTGTGGAAGAAGTGACCTTCCACTTGAACGAGACCGAGACTTGTGTCTATGTCGCTGTGGAAGAAGCGCAGAAACATTGTTGTTGATCGCCTCCAAGTCTGACTGATAGAAATTCAAGAAACTTTAGTGCATGGGTGTTCGACTATTGGGCTTTTCTGCATAGTGATCAGGGAGCCAATACAAATTTACAAGCCGAGTTTAAGCTAGCAATTCTCAGAAAATAATCTTCTCTGCCTTGTAGTCTGCGTCCTCAATGGTTGTCAGGTAAAGAGAGGCCTTAGCCATTTGTCCTGATTAGTGGTTTTGACATTTTAGAAACTCGAACCCACAAGGCACGAGTGCATTTTCTGAGATTTTCGAGAGGTTTGAGAAGTTTTGACGATCGGTGGGTTTTGCCTGAGGTGTTTTTGACATCTGTCATTGCAAAATCTGATATCATACTTCTCTGGGGGATTCAAGGTTGATCAGGACTTGAGCATCTTCGGAGAAGAAAATTGAGGCTCCTTTTGGCTCGAGGTATCCTGGTTTGAATCCTGCGGCGAGTACGATGTCATCACCTCTAGAAGGAAACTCAATAGATGAGAATGTCATGGCAGAAGATTCCAGCTTGTTTGATTGGTGCATGTCACTGTCTTCTGCCACATCTTCTTGCTGTGCAGGAGATTCATGTTTCTCTACGGCATTGCTAGAGTCGTCCACGAGAGCCTGATATCCACTTGTCTCAATGGTTTAGCATCTGACGATCCTTTAAAATCATTAAGTGGTTGCTTCTCAGATCTAGAATCATCTACTCTAGCTGTACGAGGCCATTTGGAAATAGAATCTTCTGCGTCTAGATTCGTTGTGCCACCATTAACTCTCTCAGGCAATTCCCTTGAACCATTACTCTCTTCAGTTAACTCTTCCTGCAAATCCATTTTCTCTTTGCGCTCCTGCAAATTCTTCATTTGAGCTCCAACAAAAATTCACCAATGTCCTTCGGCTTGGTGTCTGCGGTGGTCGGTTGAAGTGGGGTTTGATCCTTGGACTGTTGGGACTCATTCTCATATGTTTGCGAAGTCTGGAAGTGAGAAATTGAGGAAGAATTGAGTCGGACTCGTGCTGCGACAAACCAAACTGCTAGGGTCTACTAGCTTGTTTTTTAATGGAACTTAAAAAAAAGGGATTAAAATTATTAAAGTGTTTTATGGAACTTTAAAGAGAGAGTTAAAAGTAATATGAGAAGGTGATTTGTTTTTAGTGGAGAGGAGTATATTTTTTTTAAATAACTTGTTTTTGTTGGAGTGATAAGTTGAATGTTGAGACTCTAATGGAGGGGTAAGGTGGCTTATAAGTTTTATATATTTGTAATGGAAAAATAAAGAGTATATTTTGTAATATTTTTGGAGTGATAAGGGCTTTTTGGAGTAATAAGTGATTGTTCCAATTTTGGAGTTACAAGGGTGTAGTTGATTGTTTATGTACCCAATACTGAATAAAAGCATATTTTTTGTGGTGCTTGTGTGCTAGATCCACCCAAAATTGAATAAGGGGATCTTAGGTACACCATGTGTGTTTGTGATCGCACATGATTCTTGATATTGTTTTTGTTTTGTGTTTAGTTTGGACACTAACCTTCCCGTGGTATCTTTCTAATATGGTACACACAACAAATTAGCGAATTGCATGCACAATCAATTCCATTCAAGCTTATGTATTCAAGCAAACTACAGGCAATCAAGAAGCAACAATACTAATCAAGTTGTCAAATACATTTCTACATCAACATCCAATCAAGTTGTCATCTACATCAACAATTTTTGCAGCCATTCAACAACAATTTTTTTGGCAATTGCACTTGCACCATTTCTTTAAAAAGCTCAATACAAAACTGTAACTTGCAAATCATAATTTGTAAATTGGATTGCAATCAAAGTTACATTAAGTTGAATTGTAAGGGTGCATTCTAGATTGAAACCGACACCAAGCTTTGAATTGATAGGGAATCAATTAAACCAAGTGAATCCATTGTTTTTTAACTGAGTCATTCAAATCATGGTAAGAATTTCTCTTGGGTGCATTTTCGACAGTATTCGACACCCTTCTTTTGATCAATCAAGAGTGTGCGTTCAAGCAAGTGCAAATCTTACAAGCATCAAGTGAGCGTGAAAGCAAGCAAGTGTGAGTTCAAACAATCAATTGTTAGAACAAGTTCAAGCGAGTGTGCAACAATCAATCAAACATCAAGTGAGCGAGTTCTACAAATCCAGCAAGTACTAAAAGCAAGCGAGCTTGAGTTCCAACAAGTTCACATGGCGAAAAGCATCCAGTTGTTAAAGATTCTTAACAATTTGATCCTCTCAACTGCTGAAGACATGGTACAAATCAACAAAACAACTCTTGTTGATATTCAAGAGCATCTTCAACATGCACATGAAACGATTGAGTTCCTTCAACTAAAATCGCAACTGCAGAGAAATGAGTTGCAAGAGAAGCGTGTTGCTTCCAAGTCTTTGACCAATCCAGAGACAGTTGATCATTCGACTTCCTTCATCCAACTAGTGTCCAGTGTTGAAGTTGATCCAGTTCAACTTTCTTTCAAACCAATCATCAAGCCATGGGAAGAAATCCAAAGTAATAGAAACCGACAAGGCTTAGGATATGTCAAAGATGACGCCAACTTGCATATCCCAGATTATTGAAGGCCCATTAAGTTTGTCAGTGCAGGGTTTATTGCACAAATCACATTGGCTAGTTCTAAGAAAGTTGAAGACAAACTGAAGTTGCAGTCAAACCAAAATGCCTTCATTGTCAAAGAACCGGTCATCTAGAAGATTAGTGTTTTGATCACCATCCTTGTCACCATTGTGGCAAGTCAAATCATTCATCAGCACATTGCAGCAAACAACAACAATCAACCAGATTGAAGATCAATTATTCATGTATTGATCCCTGGGAATGGACTTCCACGGTCAGAAGATTGTATAAGTTTTACAATCGAATTCACTCACACATACTGCAGCCAATAACAAAAATGAAGATGGTACTCTTGTGCAGTTGAATGGGGGAGTACACCTGTGAAACACTCCTACACCTGAAGGGGGGGAGTTCAGAAATAATTTGAAGAAAATTGTCTTTCCTTTCAGCTGACAAAGGGGGGGAAATGTCAATGAAATTGACAGTGGTTGTCAAACTAAAAATCTCGACAACATTAGCGAAGCAGCCAGTGGGCATTTTCACCAACGAGTGAGCATCAACAAAATCAACCAGTGGGCATCAACAACAAAAGCTACAATGAGCAGTTTTCAAACACAACAAAAGCAACAGTGAGTTGTGTTTCAAAGTCATCAACCAGTGGGCGATCATCATTAGCAGATACGCCAGTGGGCGTTCATCAATTTCTGTCAGTGGACACAGGATGTTGATTTCAAGCAAAGGACAATTGGATCCTTTTGCAGCTTGGCACATGATGGAGTTGTCAAGCGACATTCAGAGATGAATCAAACATGCAGCTGATTCATGTTCTCTTCAAATTTGAGTTTTTTTTCCAACATCTAGCTTTAGCGGTTTTTCAGGCAAATGTTTTTGAGGATCAACTTGAGAACTTGGAAGATGGTTCCTTGTTCGTTTTGGATTTATCATTGAGGGGGGGGAGGGGAAATGTTAGCCTCACTCTCTTACAAATCAATAATAAATCCAATTATTAAATTAAATAAATAAAATCATGAGAATTCCTCAAACCAAGGATTCTAGTTTGGATGAGAGATTCTCTCCAACTAGCTCTCCTAAATTAGTGTGTAAGTTGAGAAATTGTCTCAACCAAGTGAGTCTAAGATAGATGCACTATTTTAAGACCACTTACTCATGTATTTAAATGTATTATTAAATTATTTGAATAAGAGAAAATGACATGAGTATGAGAGACCACATAATGGCTCTTTGCCTTTTCCGCTAGTTTATTGTTTGTGTGTTAATTTGTTCTGTGTATGGTTATATGGCTGTGTGATTCTTCTTCATGAAGGATCCAGTTGTCAATGAAAGATTTCAAGACAATTCTCCATATCAGAATGTGCCATCCACTTGTATCGTTGCAAGACAAATCCATGATAGTAATGAAGCAGGGACAAGTTTTCAAATCAGTGTCGACAATGAAAGGCAAAATGATAAGCAAATTATAGAAGAACTAAAGCAGTTGGTTAAAGACACGCAGTTCAGTGAAACGCAACTGGTAAAAAATATGGAGCTTAATCAAGAAAAATGTGTACCTGATTACGTCAAGGATATGATGACTTTATACACTCAACTAGAAAAACGTTATGAGGAGATGGAAATCATGAAAATTAAACACTCCGATCACATAACCATCGTAGTAGGAAAGTGTGCTCAGAATATGGAGGATATGAGGACTGACATGCAGAAGGAAATGGAAACCATGAAAACTAATCATGGCAGAGAAATTAATTCTATGCAAAGCAAGTTATTAACTATGGATGAAGAAATGACCATCATGAAATTGGATTATAATAATCAGTTGGCTACCATGCAAGCAAATCATAAGAAAGAAATAAACTATATGCAAAATTGTTTCATGGGCATGAAAGCAAAGAACGAAAAAGTAATAAAAGATGTGGAAGTTGGTCAGATATGTCTTCAGAATAAGTTATTGACCATGGAGGAAAACCATGCCAAGGAAGTCAATGCTATGAAGGTTGAACACTCTAGCCAGATGGATGCCATAAAATACAAGTACAGAAATTTCAGCATCGGTCAAAGGATGAAAGAAACAAGGAGATGTCAATAGATCAAAAGACTCCTTATCTGCTGCAGCAAGCTCCATCTTATTATGAGGTCATTTGTTCCATTGAAAAGTGGTTAATTGAAGGTGACCCAAATAAAATTGAAATTGATAAGAATCAGGTTGACGCTCACATGGTTAATCCACTGGTCATAGAAGATCAAGTTATAACTCATGACACCTGTGAGACTGATCCATCATTCTTGACAGAGCAGATGTAGAATGAAGAGAGACATGTCATGCATATCTTACATACTTCATCTGAAAGTTTTGAAGCAGAATATTCCACATCATTAGTGGTACAACCTGCCACAAAGAAAAAGCGCAAGAGAAGGAGAATTAGAAAGTGATTTGATGCATCAGATGGCCGCGAGCAACTTGATTTTCGAATAGGAAAAAGTCATACCGTATGCAGAATTGGACATGGCACATCCAAGAAATAGCCAACAAATTTCCTTGAAAGCAGGCAAATTCTCAGTATGCACTATATTAAACGCATCTGATGCCATGGGCATCTTTGTATTGTATTTCTAACCTTATGCCCTGTTGTTTCAGTATTTCATTTTGTAGTTAGATTTGTGTTTTTCATGTTATTAGACTAGTTAATAAATGAAGAGCTTATATATTTCTTTTGTTTAATGTTATATGATGATTTCTTGGATGGACACTACTTAGGTTTTGTTGTGTGTTGCGTGGATGCAGATTCTGGATTCGCACGTTCCTCCAGTGCAGCAACGTGTCCCCAAGTAGAGCCAGATGTTGACCACAATGTGTCAACGACCCATAGCAGTACACCCCTTTTTTCCGCAAAAGGGATAGTGCCTGATCGATGTGTTCGTGCCTTCTAGCTATCATCATCTTATAATGTAAACCCAGTCTGCATGTGTATAATGTAAATAATCTCAGCAGATCTGTGTCGTGTATGTAATTACCTAGGTAAACCTACCTTTCTGGTGATGATCTACATTCCGAGAGGTTTTTTGTCTCACTGCTCCATTCTCAGATGATCAGCAGAGTTTTCTTTCGACCTTACCCCAAAGTCGGAATGGATTTTGTCACTGGGATCTTAGGGGAGTCCTAGTGTTCTAAATCGAGTCTATGTAAAAGTGATTTGGGAATAATCCTAACTATTTGGTTAGGTTATTTTATTACAAATTGCTTGATTTGCTAGATTATATTTGTGTCGCAGAACTGGGTAGTCTGTGAGGTCTTGCAAATGGTTCCCCTTGAGTTGTAAAAATGTGAAAAATCATGATTGTAAAAGTGCCTTGAGGGTTAGAAAAATAATTTATCCCCTCATAGGTTAATTAATTAAATTTTCTAGCCAAAATTAATTAAAATCCTAAGCCAAAAATTTGATTAATTCTAGGTCCTAGGTAAATTTAAATTCTCCAAAGGCAAAATTCGTTGGTCCTTAAAAACTTAAAGTTTAAGAGGTCCAGGGACTAAGGTAAATTAATTATTTTGCCCAATTTTAAGCCCTAGGTCCCTGGGGTTATGTCCAAGTCAAAATTTTTGAATTAATTAAGATACATTTAATTGAAAATTTTGAATTTCCTCAATAATTCAAAATTTCAACGGATGAGGTCCGCATGGGGTAGCTCAAGTGGCGATGGCCGTGGAAATGAAGTCTCACCGAACTGGAGATCTTGGTTTCGATTCTTGTGCTACCCTCCCCGGAAATGGGGTGAATAACGGACATGTAAAAACTTGAAAATGAGAGGGTCCTACCAAGCTTACATAAAATAAATAAATAAATTCAACGGATGAGATTAAAAGAAATTTTAATCCTCATCAACGGTTGAGATTGCTTTGACGAGGATCACTCGAACTAGCTGTTGAAGGATTTATCTTTAAATAGGAGGTCATTTGTTAGTCAGTTGATCCGATCTTTCGATCGTGTACTAAGAGAAAAGCTCTCTTGTAATTTTTTTATGAGCAATAAAGAAAGATATGTTGGGGTTAATTTCTGCTGGTGTTACTCTTCGTGGAAATACTGTAAGATGTCATTTTCATGCATAGATTTCTTTTTAGCCATTGATGATAGCTTTCTGAAGAGTGATTTGAGTACAGGTATCTTGCTCAGCTGGTGGGGTTTGAATGATAATTTAAGTTTTGAATATAATAGCAAGTATCTCTATTAAATCTGAATTTTATTATCGTTTTCTCGCTCTATGTTGATGGCTAAATTGAGTTTTGCAGGAAAGTCTTGATTTTTTAGATCATCGGGCGTTCGGGGAAGTTCTCGGTTGAACCAGCCAACTCCCGATCCGTGTTTTCTGAACAGCCCAGCTTAAATTTGATCTTGGGCTTATCATAAGATAATTTTTATGGGTGATGCATGAAGGGTTTTGAGCTCAGTACCTCCTCTAAAATTCAAAAAATTTATTTTTTTTGTGCTAAATTCGATAGATCTGCTGTTGAGAGCCTCGGATCATCAAATCTATGAGCGGAGTCAGACTCACACTCCCTAGATCTGATAGATCTGCCATTTATATACATAGATCTGTAATTTTCTTCAGTTTTCTGACTTGGGTTTTCTGGGTTTTAGCTTTTTGGGTCATTGTATATATCGTTTGGGTGTTTCTTGTTGTCCTGCAGCTGCAGATCTGAAGCTGAAAGCGGTGCAGAGTCCAAATTTAGGCCCTAGAGGGTAAGATCTAGATCTCTGGGGTCATTACAATCGTTTTCCAGAGATATTATTTAGACATTTTGTAGTCCAAGGTTCAAATTTAAATTCGGATCTGAAAAATTTTAAGGGTTTACCGGTAAATCTTAAGCAGATGTATAGAATCTTAATCTAGTAAATTTATCTTCGGTTCTTGGGCTACAATTTCTCTGCTGCCTAGGGTTTCTTAAGCAGAAAATTTCGAATTTGTTTTCACTATCATTTTTTGGAAATTTTCGAAATTATTTTTGTTGTTTGGAAGTTTTTTTAAAGGGTTTCTGGGCCATCTGTTTGCTGCCTGGGTTTTCATTTTCTCTGCTAACTGAGGTCGATTTTTCTAGCAATAAATCTTGAGGTTGTCTATACCCTGGGGTCTTCTGAAAATTTCAAATATCTCAAACCCCCCTTTTTGCTGCTCAATTTTGCAGCCCTCTACCCGCATTTTTTACTTGCATCTGCTACCAGAGCATCGCTCCATACTTATCCATATGCTACCCTGCCTCTAGCTCTTCCTATGGCCACCCATACGCTGCCTGGAAAAGGCTGCCTTTCCCTCTGCATCCAACTCCTCAGTGATGCTTCCTCGCCAAGCAAAGCCTCACCTGCGTGCTGCCACAAGCCATCACCTCTGCGTCCTCCATGCCCACCTCTCTACGTACCCATTGCTCATAACCCTCACGCATTCATCCTTCCGCTCTTCAACTGGCCACCTCCGCCTACCATCCTCTCATCCCTTATCCGCTTTCCTCCTCAGCCTGTGTGCATTCCCTGCTGCCCCATTCCTTTCGTTCCACGGCAACCTTTACATCGCTCTTCCAGCCCTGCATAAATCCGTGGACCTGCAATACGCACAACAAAACATTCGTTTATGTTCTATTTTGTATGCGGGTTAGGGTTTAGGTTAGTCTAGGTGTTAGTTCATTTTATTTTTGATTGTGAATATGTACGTTGGTTTAGTTTTAGGTTAGTAAGTAGCTAGGGTGTATATGGTTTTAGTTAGTTTCATTAGATTTTAACCTAGGACTCAACTAATAACAAAAAAAAAAAAGAAATTTCGATTTAGTTTCTTTTCTATTTTTATTTTATTTCACCTTTTTATTTTTCATTAAAAAATCTAAAGATTAAAAATAATCTAAAATATTTAAAAAATACAAATCTAAAAAATCTAAAATCTAAAAACATTAAAAAAAGGTTTTCTTTCTTTTTCTTTGTGACATTTGATTTAAAATATTATTTTTGTTTTTAAAATCTAAAAAACATTAAAAAATTTCTAAACATTAAAAATCATTCAATATATATATATATAATATATTATTATATAATAATATATATATATATATCTAAGAATTTTGAAAAACATTTAAAAATCTAAAAACTTTTTTTAAAAAAACTAACCTTTTCACATTTTATTTTTCTTTCTTTTATTTCTAATTTAAAAAATTTCAGTAATTCCTAAAAATTTTAAAAGAATTTTAAAAATCCTAAAAATTTAAAAAATTAAAAAATTCTAAAAAATTTTAAATTTGTGACTAAGGATTTAAAATGAAATAAAGGGGTTTTTGCTTAAACATTAAAAATTTTAATGTGGCCTATGGTCCATTAAAATTTGAAGTTTTTAACCCTTTGATTAATTTCCCATCGCGTTAAAAAATTTTGATTTCTTCATTTGCTGCATTTAATTAATTTCCTAAGGAACGATTGAATTGCTAAACTTAAAATCTCTTGGTGTTTCCGGTGTTAGGAGCAAAATCTAAAATTTTCATGATTTTTTTATGTCAAGTGCAATAAACGTTTTAAATCATATTCACTGTTGGAGGAAGTGAAATGTTCTAGATCGGGGCAATAACGAAAATTATTTTAAACCTTGAATCGAAATGTTCTAGATCAGGGCAGTAACGAAAATTATTTTAAACCTTGAATCTCTTGCATGTTAGAGTTTTGGGCATTTTACATCTAATTGTTCATGATCATTGTTTGCCACATAAATAAGTCTTCCCTGGATAACTTGTTTTATTTAATGGTTAATTGAGCATAAAGGCGTTGGTCTTTAACTGTTTCTATCTCGTGGTCGTGTCTTGGTTATATTAGCATTTAACCGATTCATCTGAGTTAATCAAGGTTCATTTAAATTCATCAAGTTGTCCAGCATAAAAATCTCCTAGAGCCTATGTTTCATAGGTTACCCCCATCCATTCACGTTAGGGACTACCCCCCTTGACTTGCCTAAGAGAGAGTCTAAACGGAGTGAGTAAGGATTAAGAGTGACAGCCCTTACTCTGAGCGTTGTCGCAGTTCCTAGACACTTTGTGTAACAACAGCCCACAAGATGCACACATGCAAAAACAATAAAATAATGCTTTTCAAGCAATCACTTCCATGGGACTAGTCAAAAAAATGATAAAACATTGAAGTGATTACAACATCCAACATTCAAGGCTTCATAAAACAATAAAATATACTAGTCAAAAAAATGATAAAACATTGAAGTGATTACAACATCCAACATTCAAGGCTTCATAAAACAATAAAATATACTCATCTATATGTGTGCTCTCCAAGAAGGATGAGTGAGAAATTAACAAAAGAATCTCCCTAGGAGAATGCTATAGAACCTCCTCCAAAAATAGCACTATGATCAATAAGTTGCATGATCATGTGTGCAATAAATATCCTCCATGAGGCACATGTGGGTCTCACGAGTGGCACATTCCATCATCACATGTGAACAAGGTGTAGAAAGGTGTGCAAAAACCAATTCAACAAGGAAATTCCTCTCACATATGGACCCAAAGTAGGTCACTCCAAATAGCTCCATAGAAAAGTAGCCACTTCAATAATTTATCATTTGTTAACTAGTCTTATGGAAGTGGTTACTTGAAAAGCATTATCTTATCATATTTCCATGTGTGCACCATGTGGACCACTTGCAATTTTTGGGATGGTGGTTATGCAACATTCTTCTAGGAAAGTGTGGAAGAACCAAGTCAACAAGGAACTCCTTCCAACGTGTGGACCCAAAGTAGTTTGCTTAACTAACTTCTTAGAAGATTCTGAAAAGTGCCAAATAGGTTGAGTGCTCAACATACTTGATAGTTCAAAGATCTTGGGAGCTTCTCAAAAGTAGAAAAGTGCTACCTCAAATTTGAAATCATCTCATCTTGTTAAGTTTGACAAAATCAACTCCTCCAAAGAATCATAAAAATTCTCCAAGGTGGTTATAACTCAAAACTTGTGCAAGTAGGCAAGATAAGAATCCAATGGATTCTCTCAAATGTTCAACAATCTCAACCTTGTTAAGTTTGACCAAAGCAACTCCCCAGTAAAATATTTGAAGGTGGTTACAACTCATCAAATAATGTGCAAGTGGTTATATCTAATGAAGATGGACCTTATCCACTCACCAACAATAAAATATAAGCCAGATGAATTGCATCCTAGAGAAGTGTGTCATCCTCTCCTAAAACGGTAATATAATACATGCATACCTCAGAAAATGTTCCAAAGAAAGGAGCATTCCACATAAAAGCCTCAACCAATCACCAAATAACCCCTCCAAGTGTGAAGATACGAAATGAAGTGGAGCACCCAAGCAAATAACCTTCCTATAGATAAGAATGATTAAAATAACCTCAACTTGTGTGCATAAAGATGAATGCTCTAATATAACCATATTCTACCTCTAATAATCCGTGAATGTCTAAACTTCCTTCATGAACATGTGTGCCAGTAAGGGGGTGCACTCCATCAAAGTGTTGTACTATGTAGATAAAAGATGTCTCCCCTACCAAAACCTCACCATGATAACCTCAAAATAAAATCTCCACCTAGGATCAAACCTAGGGTGCACCACCATCAATGGACTAATACTTCAAATACATCATCCAACCTTAGGAAAAAGCTACATTATCAAGGAAACTGTTGGACACCTAATCCTAAATGGGTTAGTGTGGAAGCTAAAGAGACTAAGCAGTCCAAGGGACCTTGGGATGTGAATCCCAACGGTCACCAAATGTCCTATAAATGTATATCAAATTGTTAATAAAATTGAAATGCATGCTTTATCTTTTATATCTCTCTCTCCCCATGTGTGTTTAACATGGTATCAGAGCAAGCGATATCTTTCCCTACTGATATTTGAACCATTTGTTTTATGGTTTTTGCCATTACTTATGAATATTTCCTCAGCTAGAATTTCGCTGCCATCTGACCAGCACTGCCTGCCTTCTGCTCCTCTGTCCACTGCCTGAAGGAAACGCTGCATGACAAGAAACGCTGCCTGACAAGAACAGCTGAAGGAAAGGAAACGCTGCCTGACAAGAACGCCTGAAGGAAAGGACACGCTTGCTGACAAAGAACACCTGAAGGTTTTGTACCGTATCTGCTCTTTCCACTGATGTCTGGTATTTGAAAACGTTGTACGCTGTTTGATAGATGAGCGATGTTCTAGTTTGATATATAAAACGCTGTACATTGAAGCCTGTGATGTTCTGGTTTGATATATAAAGTTGTGAATGTTTGTGGCCGGGAATATAAAAACCAGTAAAAGCACTTTGCAACACAAAGATTGTATTGCACACGACTGTTGGGAGCTGATGTTAAATAGAATCTCCATATGATATGTCAGTTCGAATCTCCATATGACCTTTGTTCTACCTTTTATACTCTGCCCACGCCAACCGGTCTTCATACGCAGTCCCCGGTCCTTTGAACGCTGGTGTATCATAGCGCTGGTGTATCTGCGGTTGTCAATGGTGTTTGGTGCATGGGTGTGCGTTGTTAATTCCGAAGGTGAAAGATAATGCTGCCAAGTATATGCCATAATCCATTAAAATGCTGTCTGTAATGGGACAATGCCATCAGTTTCCGATTCAATGCATTATATGTTCTATTCAATGCGTTATCAGTTCCTGATTCAATGCGTTATCAGTTCCTGATTCAATGCGTTATATGTTCTATTCAATGCGTTATCAGTTCCTGATTCAATGCGTTATATGTTCTATTCAATGCATTATCAGTTCCGGATTCAATGCGTTATATGTTAAATGTTAACATATAAGTGGTATGTATAGACTGTTGATGGTACGGAGAAAGGTTAAAGAGCCAAAGGTTGATAGTGAGCTTATCTATGCATATGCTAAGATTGACTTTGATGGCCCTGCTGTTGGAGAGATAGCTGTTGGAGCAGAGTTGTTTGAGGAAGCCTTTGCGATTTTCAAAAAATTCAACTTGAATGTGCAAGCAGTGAATGTGCTTTTGGATAACATCCGAAGCATTGAACGGGCAGTTGAGTTTGCATCCCGTGTTGAGGAGGATGCAGTTTGGAGTCAGTTGCAAAGGCACAACTCAGGGAAGGATTGGTCAGCGATGCTATTGAATCATTTATTCGTGCTAATGATGCTACACAGTTCCTTGATGTGATAAGGGCGGCTGAGATAGCTGGTGTGTATCATACCTGTTAACTGTTGATGCCATTATATGCATTGGTAAATAGCGTTGAACGCCATATTAAATTCCTTGCCATATTATGTTGAATTTTGGATAAGTGCATTTCCCTTTTGGAAAGGCTGTGATATATAATATATGATGGGCATCAGCTGAGAGCCATGGTATCAGCTGAGTAGAACCATGTAATCCATTCCAGTGGTTGAAGTATGAGTTTCAAATCATTTGGTTAATTGTGCATTCACACCTCCAGTCAAGCGTATCCCTATGGCCTTGTTGTAGCTGTGACATAGTCTGAAAGATGGAGGAATAAGAGGTCGACTTCCAGAGGATTTTAATTGCAAAAGTGTAAGAAGCCTGAGCAGGGTATTGAAGCAACTATGGTGCAGGAAGATCGAAACTTATCTCTGTACTGAAGGAAGATGAATTATATGTCTGATTTGCAGGATATAAAAGCCAAAATTTATGTGCCAAAAGGGAGCCGAAATTGTCATTTAAGGAGGTTGTGGACAAAGTAGTTTATTTCCTAAACCAATAGAAATCAGTTGGATCACAATTCAATCACCATGCAGAGATAAATTTATGACCAGAATTTGTGCTAATTCCCAGAAGCTGAGCTGGGCATTTTCTCTGCTATTGACTATGAATAAGCAGGCCAGAGCTGAAGGTCTTCCAAATGCATAAGAGTGCAGTATGCCAACAAGTGTTTGACAGAAACTCTCACTGAGTTTTTCTTCAGTCCCAGTCGATAATGACTTCTATTGCTGGCGCAGGAACCATTGTTGAATTAGTGGTGCGGATTTCTGTAGCAGAGTAAGAGGCTTGTCACTCTTGGCATACTTATTAGTCCATTGGTCACATGTCTCCAAATGTTATGTCTTTACTGCTTTGTATTTTTTAAATATCGGATTGTGTTTGTGCATCATATCATGAACTAGTTGAAAGTTGGGTTTTGGTGCCATCATATGTTTTAAAGAATACACCTACAACAGGCCATGTACCCACTTGTTATGAAAACTGAAACTCAATGAAGTAGTGTAATTCTTGTTTGAATATT